>JAVQJL010016102.1:0-13443 GCA_036024295.1 Nannoperca obscura
GCAAAACTTTTAGATTTGCAAGCAAAATTTTAGGGTTTGAAAGCAAAAGTTTAGAGTTTGAAAGCAAAAGTTTAGAGTTTGAAAGCAAAAGTTTAGAGTTTGAAAGCAAAAGTGTGGAAAGTTTCTCTCAAACCACTTTTTTTGACTGTTTTATAAAGAAACAAAACTCTCTCCATAGCCTAGCCCCTGTCAAATAGAACGGAATAATGGAGAAAAGGATAGGTAAGAGAAAATTTGATTCAGAATGCAGGGTGTTTAACCTGCAGTGGTCAAACGATAATGTTTTTGTTTAATGCAAAGAAAAGGCTGTTTGTCTCATCTGTCAAGTGGCGGTGGCGGTATTCAAAGAACTTGCAAGGCCAAATGCGAGCAGACAAACTCTCAACGCTAAAAAGTGGGCTGTTAGCTCAGCAGAATACATTTGTACGCCAAGCTCAGCTGAATCCGTTCGGGCCAGCTTTCGGGTTGCTCAACTGATAGCAAGCAGCGGTAAACCTTTCACTGATGGAGAGTTATTAATATTTGGTTATGTGTGGCTTTCTGGAAAACAATAAATGTTTACGTTTAGGCACCCCTGCGATCGTCACACTTTTTCTGTTACAAACGGACCCCGGCCCCCATCAGAGAAGGGAAAAGTTATGTGGCCCTCACAGGAAAAAGTTTGGGGACCCCTGCTCTAAAGTCTCACTTCCTTCTTTGTGTGGTTGACTGATTAAGGGTTAGTTACATATTCCGTTTATAGTCTATTATTCGGCCTTTCTCAATAATGTTTCTTTCTTTTTTTTAACTATCAGTCATTGGGAGTAGAATTGCTGGCTGCTGTGTCTGCGTGTCCAACGACTGCGTTATGTGTTTTCCATCCTGCTCGAGGTGAATCAGTCATCTTTAATAACGTGCAAACAGTGGACGTAAACGTTGATTGACGGCAGCTTCACAAAACACCGACCGTGTGCGCCTCTGACGTCCAACGCATCCGTTGCCATAGTAACTGTTTGTTTTCTGTTTTGATACATTTCACCTCGGACGAGAGGCAGAAGACGCCGAAACTGTTTCTCAGCAAGATACAAGGTAAGGTCTGAGACGATACAGTTTTTTCTTTTTGTAATGTATGTTTTGGAGTAACGTTATAACGCTGGTAAGAAACAACACATCTCAAATGTCAGTCTCAAACCAACATGATGTTGGCTAACAGCTACGTTAAGTTGCTCAACCTAGGTGTTTGCTAACGGAAGATATTAACGCACGATAATATGTTTTTATAGGAATATAATCGTCTTGTTTTGTTAAAATTGTTAAAATGTAAACCTTTCATTTTACGAAGGAAAGACTGTAACAATCTTGGCTATCTAGTTAGATAACTAGTCCACACAACATCCATCTCAGTTAAAAAAAAAAAAATCAAAACAAAGCAACAACATCCCTAAAATTCTAAATTTCCAAATATGACTGTACTGTGAAATCTATGGGGTCATCTTCAATATTGACACTTTATGACAAACTGACTATTGTCACACTGTGTAATGACATTACTTGTAATTCAATTCACTATTCAGTGCCTGGTCTTTTCAGAAATAACTGTTCTCTTTTAAACCATCTGTTAACTTAAATCTCCCAACAAGAGACTGGCCCTGCTGTTTCAGGCATATTAAGCCAGCCATTTCCCTGTGTTACCCAGTACTTTTTCCATTTAACAACACATTTGTACATTGTTTCCTATTCATTCTGACATTTCTTACACCAATGATTAGGGGGTGTCCAGTAAAAACTGTATAGTCTTCTATGCACTGTCCTCTGGTTTTCACTTCTCTGTCACCATAAGCAACATTTCTTCTTCTCATTCATGTTTTTCATACCTGCCTGTAGTCTCAGTAACAGACCACCAGTCAAAGATGTCTGTCCAGGAGCGCAGTCCCCAGCAGGGTGCTGGACCCAGCCTAGACAGTACTGAAGTAATGCGGAACCACTCCGAGCTTTACAGAGCAGAGTGCTTGAAGCTGATCCAAGAAACTGACAAAGCATGCAAACGCCTGCAAAATGATGACAGCAAGCAACTACGTAAGTCTGTGGTCTGTGTTTAGCACTAAGGGTGATGTTTCAAAGCTTACAGAGGTGGACTGTATGTTTTTTTCTGCTGTTCAGATCAGCGGGTCAGAGACATACAGTTTCTGAAGAAGGAGTTGGAGCTGAAGCTGGAGGAGATTATGGTGGAGATTGATGACCTTATAGTACTGATTGCCCGAGTGGTGAAAGCCCAGGAGGCTTGCAGAGAGCCTCTGAGAGTCACCGTTCTGTGCCTGGAGGAGAGGTTAGGCCGGAGAACAATGGATTCTATTTTTCTACTTTGCTTGAAACTTCCCTTACTACTCGCATCGAATCTGTCTTTTAGATTTGCGAGCTAATGTTAGTCTAAACTTTCAACACCACTTTCTCTTACAATGAATGAAAAAACTGAACTGTAAAACACTTCAGAAAAAGAAATTCCTTCCACATTCTCCTTCAGTAAATTTAAAGCATTTATGTCACATCAGTTCATCCATTTTCTATGCAGACATTTTGACTTGTCAGACACAGGTGTAACTCATTTATTAATAATGCTGTGGCTCGCTGCTGGTGCACCTAAATGGAGCAGAGGCATCAAGTCAAAATGTTTGCTGTGGAATAAAGAGTTGCAGGAAGGCTGGAGTCTAACGCAGGAGGCTTTGGGTGATGGGCAGGTCAGCAGTCTGTTACGGGGCTAACATACACAACCTGCAGACCAATTTAAGGGTTGGATCCCTTGAAGGATGTAGTTTACAATGGGGGTCCTTCAGAGGACCTGAAGGTCAGGCTAAACCCAAACCTTTGATCACAACTAATGATGCGTTCAAGGAGTCCTTGTTATTTGTGTAGTCACAATTTACAGCTTTATCACCAGGGAGCTGCCCAAAATAAGACATAATAATACAAAACTCACATGCCAGCATCTGTCAGAAATGGGGAACAAAATCCACAGTTCGTGCAAACGCTAAACTTAGTTAGACAATTGAAGTCTGTATATTTGTCAAGCATTGTTGTACATGGGCAGAATTAGGGTTACAACACTAGTTTGTGTTTATGGGAAGGAAAGAGGGTTGTTCAAAGCATTTCTTTGAAAGGTGCAGCAGCAGCAGTAAGGAGAAGCAGATGAAGTAATGCTCTTTTTCTTCTGCGTCCTGCAGAAGGAAACGTCATCCTTCTGAGAGGCTGCACGATGAGGTGGACACAGAGCTGATGAAGGAGAGGGAGGTTATTGAGGGTGTGGCATCACTTCTAAAGTGTGTTGAAGAGCAGATCACTGAGCAAAGACGGTAAGGGAGATGGACTAGGTATGATTATACACTCCCTTTAAAGGGGAACTCAGAAGTATGCAGACCTGTTTGATTTTTTTATGTTGATTGCCTTGAAACCTGGAAGTAAAATCAAATCACTGGATACAGTTGCCAGCAAAACTGAGACAAAACATGTTGCTTTGTGTTCCAGGTTGAACCGATCTGCCAAGTACCAGATGGAGCAGGATCTGAAGGAGAAATTTGAGGCTCAGTGCATCGACAACTCGTGTGCCTTAATGACCACCCATTCCATCAACCTGCAGAATATCACCACTGCTGTTCTGCCGAGGTAAACTGCTGTTCCTGTTTTCTCCATAAATACAGGAAGATGATATCATGTCTATGAAAAGGCAGTTTTTAAGACTTTTTAATTCAAAACCTTTATGATTTGAAATCATTGCCTGTGTGTGTCTATAAGGTTTCTCCACAGATCTGGAGAAAAAAAGACGTTTTGTTCGATCCAGGTCTTCACAAGTTTTTAAACATCTCCCTTTCTCAGCTTGGCAGTGACTCCAAAGCAGTGGGAGAACATCTCCGACCTCAACATAGCCAGAGCGGAGAAGCAGAAGACCAACTCTGTGTCCCTACGGGCCATGGTGGAGTCCCTCCTGGAGCGAACTACCGCTGACATGCAGAGGCAGGTCAAGGACACAACAGCAGCCTTTCAGCTAAACGCCCAGGAGATCAAGTCTACCAAGAGCAAGATGGAGGATCAATTGGCCAAGGTAGGGCTGGTGAATGGTGTATATTTAGCAGAGAGAGAGGGTGACACAAAGGGAAACAAAGTCAGGCAGTAGGAAGCAGATGTTGTAATAAAAGTGGTTTGTTTATTTGTGCCAGTATTGAGTTTTTGTTCAAATTCAAGGATGGACTATTGAATTCCATTGGATCATACTGGAATGGATACTAATATTGGTTTAATAGCACATGGTTTATATGCTGGCTCTGTCATGGTCTCTCCCTGCCTGTCTCTGGCACCGATTGCCTCCCTGATCCCCGATTAACCACTCCCTGTATTTAAGGCCCTGTCTGTCAGTTCTGCTTTGTCAGATCGTCTGCTAACCTGTGTTCTTCTTTCCTGGAAGCCTGAGCACTTGTGTTCTGATTTGACTCCACAGATTCTACTCTCCTGATCTCCGGACCTGTACCCTCCTGCCTCGGTAACCTGTTGTTTGGTTCCTGCCTTCACGACTCGTGGCGAGTACTCAGACTATTCTCCCCTCTACGTTCTGGATCCCGCTAAGTCACTCTGATGTGTGTTATGTCCATCATTCATGCTGACTTCCTGCAATAAACCTCCTGAAAACGTGAAGCTGTTGTGGTCCGTCTGTCTGAAGCGTGACACCATTTTACATATTCACTTGCATTCATTTACTGCTGCAGTTAATCCTTCATCTCATAAACAGATTGTTTAGTATATTTCTTATGAATAAATTCTGTTCAACCCAGACTTGTTTATGAATTACGCTTTAGTAACTTTAGTTGGTCAAAATGTGTTGCTTTCCTTACACCTGTTTACTCCACTGACACCGGAAATGGTGTGAAGGCACCACTAAACCTGAGGTCTCTCCTCACCGTCAGGTACTTTGAGCCGGCAGTGAAGCTGCTCAGTCCTCCAGTGACTAGCAGGATGACATGTCGGCGGCGTCAGAGGGACACACTCATCATATTTGCGGGGTCCTTTTAAAGCTGAACTCATCAGGGGGTTCGTGATGATGCCCCTGTGCTGCTGCCGTCGTTACTCACCCTGTTCACGAAGCAGAGAACACTCATCCTGTCATGTCCGTCAGGAAGGAAAATCACAGCAGTTAGAAATCAAACAGACAAAATACACAAGACAGACGAGTGAAGAACACAAATATTGAAGTACAATTTTCTATTTCTATTTTCTGTTTTCTAACATTAAAGTGATGTACACATCAATGCACCAATAACCATAATCCATTAAAATAATATATATGCTTCTGAAATCAAGTTCTTTTACTTTTGGTACTTTGACTATATTTTGATGTTAATACTTTTGTACTAAAGTATTTCTACACTGTGTACTTAAGTACACGATCCGAGTTCTGACGTGATTGTAAACTGAAGACAGCCACAGTGGAATCACGGTCCATCCGCTCAGGTACCTTTGGCAACAGCACAGAGATGAAAAACACGAGAGCCGAGCACAACCTGCAACTCTGTGTTCTCCTGCTGCACATTGTGTTTTTTCCTGGAGAAAGATGTCAAGCAGCTGCTGCGGATCTCTTCACGGACACGACGATCATCATTTTGAAAGTACACCATGTTTCTGTTTGTCTGCTTGTGTAATTGAGGATAACCATTAAGGCTTCCTGCTACTGAGGTAACCACCCCACCAGACGTATATTCACAATGTAGGAGTTTTAGTTTTCTGTGTCTCAATGGATCATGACTCACAGTGCGTCACCATCGAGCATCTGAAAACTCAAAGCAGCGCTTCTAAATATTTTAGGATCAAATGCCTAATGTGACTCCTAATGGGGTCACTTATAGTGATGCACCTGCAGAGAATTACCACCTGTCTGTGCAGCTCCCCACAGCTCTACAAAGCTGTCCAGCACCCAGTGGTGGAAAGTAACCAAGTACATTTACTCAAGTACTGTACTTAAGTACAATCTTGAGGTACTTTACTTGAGTATTTAAGCTGCTTTATACTTACAATCCCCTACAATCCAGAGATTAATATTGTACCTTTTTGAAATGCATTTTAAAATAACAGTAAAAAGCTTATGAAATACAAGGTGAAGCCAGCCAACCTTTTTGGCTTGGGACCTCTTACTAAGTTGGGATCCCATGGCATTTTTCTGAATTAACTGTATATTAAGTAGTTTAAACTGGCTCCATGTCAACCACCTACAACAGTAAAGGTAATTTATCAGAATTAATAATCTAATAATGTCATATAGAATAATATATCTCTCACAGGGGACATTTTACTCCACAAGTTACTTTTATTTTGATACTTCTATACTTTTACTCAAGTAAGTTTGAATGCAGGACTTTTACTTGCACTGGAGTCTGTGTACATTAATGTACTTTTAATTAAGTTAAGGATCTGAATACTTCTTCCACCACTGCTGGCATATTTCGTCTTATTGTTTGGTTGAGTTTTCAGCTTTCCTCTGCTTCATGCAGGCTGAGCTGAAAACTAACCGTTGTTAGCTAGCTAGCTTGTTAGCGTGCTAACGTCTGTTCAGTTGTTATGTTGGCTGTTTTTGGGCGAATAAAGAGAAATTCTTGGTAATGAAGATATGAAAAACAAAAAAATGATTTGCTTTCTGTGTGAACACTCCTTGATAAACCCAGCGTACACTACTACCTGCACACAACCACACAACAGACGGACAAAGTTAGCGGCTAGCTAGCTGAAGAACAGTGGAACACCTTGCAGCATCTCACGAGTTGGAGAGCAAAACAGAGTTAAAGGGTGATTATATATAAATAGAGGGACATACTTTCATCAAAAATGACTCAAAATGTCTTCTAATCTTGCTTAATACTTGCTGCATGTTTATTTTGTAATGTATGTGTTATATGTTATATTGGTTGGCAGCATTTCTATTTGCCGTCTTCCACCAGAGTTATGCAGCCCCTCCCCCAGGGGCCTCAAACTGCACATATGTACAATTCCTGGCATATTTCGGGGCCCTATAAAGCGCAGCAATCCCACCTGCCCCTGGGTCCACATTATACCATTTATAGATTGTATATTCCTGGAGCTGGTGGGGTTTTTTGGTAAGACTTCCGACAGTGAGCCTCCCTGCCGCTGCAACAAACTAACTGTGTGGAGCTGAACTGTTCTCAACCCCCATTTCAGTCCTCCAGGCAGGAGCCTCTGGTCTCGGGATCCCGGTGTGGGGGACCAGGCAGCGCCTCGACCCGGCAGTCTGTCCCCAGTCACAGCCTCCGTCACCGCGCCTCTCTCCTCTCATCAATCGATAAGGTGAGGTGGGGTCTGTCCGGCGGGGCGTGGACATCGACTCCCAGCTGGAGTCTGTGGAGCGCACACAGGAGAGAGAAACGACGTCAAGACAGACAGAGGAAGACACAAACACACCGGAAGTCAGGTGAGTCCGTCTTCAAAATAAAATGTGCTGTAGAAGCCTTCCAACTAGTTGTAACCTTTTAGGCTGCAAATTTATTTTCGATATTACTACTATGACTATTATAGCCATTAATATTGCTATAATCCTTATTTACTATCATTTTAATATATAATAATATAAGAAATGCCTTATATAACTTATATTACACTTTATGTAAAGCTCTTATTCACTTTATGTAAAGCTCTTATTTGGAAGTTGCTTTGGATAAAAGCGTCTGCTAAATGCCTAAATGTAATGTAAATTACAAGTTACGTTTGAATAACTTTATTTTGAAAGCGTTAACCGGATGAGTTGGCGCGTCATCCCGTCGACTTGACTGTAGTGTAAAAGCCTTGTGCGCCAGTTTGTAACGCTATAGGCTGGAGGGAGGCAGCTGTTGCCATTATAATACCAGCCACCTCCGATACATCAGCGGCTTCACCCTCCCTGGAAAACAAAAAGATGAGTCTGTCGACAACATCATAAACACACGAAACTGAAAATAGATTTTAAAAAAGTTAAATCAATGGTACAGAAAAGCAGTATGTCCAGGACGCCTTCGACCTCAACCCAGGAGATCCAAATGGACATGTTCGACCATCATCCACACACACAGGTAAGATCAAGGCACAGAACCGGAAGAAAAGCTCAAATATCATGACATAAAAATGAAAAGGTGGCGGAAACCATCGTGCATTTATAGCAAAGAGGCTTTTTTTGATAACAGTGAAGCTGTTTCACTTCGGAAGATTAACAGGTTGTTCGGCAATTAAGTCTCCTAATTTGCCTTCCGGACTCTAAAATGCAAGTGCACTGATTCAAGCCTGAGTCTCCTCCGCTGATTTTAATGGTTTTTATGGTCTTTGGATTTTGATTTATAAAGACATGTTTGTCCTGAAGCCGGTAACACTGTTGCTTTTGATGAGTGTAACATAATGTGAGGATGTGATGTAACGGTTGTTTTTATGCTGCCCGCTCGTGGTGTCCTGACCACGCCTTTGTTTAATTAATCAGTACTTATCCGTAGTAGATGTTGCACTAATTACATGTGGATGAATGTGAGTTTTATTTGGATTGACATGAGCCGCAAAAAGAGGCGAAGTCTTAAAGTGTTCTGTGACTGTAAAGTCATTCATTTTGGCTTTTGAAGTTTGATGCCTTAAATCACGCATGTTTTTCCATTTGGAGAAAATGTTCTCCAACAGCCTCCTCCACCCTCGAAAATCCAACTTGGGTGAAGTGATTTCTTCTTTTTCTTTTTTTCCTCTCTCCTTCATTTACAATTGTACAGTTCAAGTAGCGATGGTGTCACTCTTTTTACAGCTACTATAGGCTGTGGCTTTTAGGAAGTGACATGATGCTGTGAGCATGTTTAGTCATAACACTTTAAATGGATGATAAAAAAAACATTGATGAGAATATCTAGAACAAACACACCCACACTGAGCTCAGTCATTGTCTCTCTGGAGAAGGAAAAAAAACACCTCAACACAAACAACCAACGCTTCAAACCATGCCAAGTCCGGCTCTCTCTACTCCCACTCCTCCCAGCTCCTTCTCTTCTCTCTCTTCCCCCTCAGCTCTCCCGATTCCTTCTCCATCCACTCTGTATGTCCCACTAGCTCCACCCTGCTCGCACCATCTCACCTCATCCTGTCTGTTTTTAGAAGTCAGATCTTTATCTGCTAGCGAGGCTGTGGTGAGAAACAGATGGACCATCCCCCCCCCCTTGTGCCAGGCAGCGGGGGAATGGTCTGTTTCTATTTCTGTGTGTGTGTGTGTGTGTGTGTGTGTGTGGCACCTCTGATCAATTAGATATAAAGTTCGTGCAGACCTGCAGCAGGTCATGCTGGTGTACGTATTTATAACTCTGCCACGGAGACACAAGCAGGAAACAGCATTTCTAATATCCTGAAGAAGATTGTCTGAGTTCTACACCCAGCACCATACCACAGAAGAAGAAGAAAGATACTGTGGGCAGAGAGCTGATCCACACTCAGCGCCCGAGGGTCGCTTAGATTAAAGATTGAGTCCGTCAGATTGCAGATCAGTGTGCATGTCTGTGAGTAGAATAAGGTATGGAGCGTTCTAGGTGGAAGAGTGCGATGTGGTTCACATTTTACAGTCATGATATCATGCGCCCCGCCACTCTCCACCCTGCCACCCACCACGCTCCACACTCCACACGCCACGCTCCACCGACCACACGCCACGCTCCACACTCCACACGCCACGCTCCACCGACCACACGCCACGCGCCACACGCCACGCTCCACCCGCCACGCGCCACGCTCCACCCACCACGCGCCACGCTCCACGCGCCACCCGCCACGCGCCACGCTCCACGCGCCACGCTCCACCCGCCACCCGCCACGCGCCACGCTCCACACGCCACGCGCCACCCACCACACGCCACGCTCCACACGCCACGCTCCACCCACCACACGCCACGCTCCCTGCTTTCCAGTCTGAAGCCCCCTGTTCGCACTGAACACCCTCTTTAATTATACTCTTAATCTGGGAGGATGTTTACCAACAGGGAGCCTCCCCTCCGTATTTCCTCTGGCATTTCCCTGCCCTTTGCTGACAGGAACTCGCCCGATTGTGGTTCAGATCGTAGAGATCCCTCTAAACACACACACACACACACACACACACGCGCCTACCAGCACCCACAGTGACAGCAGAGTATAAGCAGAACATCCTTAAAAGACACAACATGGCTCTTATTTGAGTAACTTAGCTATGATCTCAATCTGTTTCGATAACATTTTCTATGTCAGTTTAATTGCTGAGATTTCTGGTGGCGCATCTCCAGCAGGGCGAGCATCCACAGTGTAATCATGTTATCTAAGAAGACAGAGGCGACTTAAACTGTCCACATTCAGGATGTGCAGAGCTACTTCCTGGTTCAACTTGGACCCAACATGCTTCATTTTACAGCTGCTGTGGATAATATCTTTGTGTTCATCACTGTTTTCACTCCCAAATACTTTGGTGATGGAACTGGTGATTTGACTGCCTGATCGTGTTGCACCCTTAACAATTAAGATGGAGAGTAAAATGCCATTTTCACCTGGTATTACCATGAGATCTGTGTCTGGATAACGTACCTGGAGGAGGTCTGGTTCACATGTGACCAGATCTCAGCCAGGTGGAAATGCAATCGTGACAGTTTGGATAAGAAGTCTGTCTTAAAACAAAAGTCAGGTGACCATACAACATTGAAATTCCTCCCGTTCATACGGGACATTAGAAGATCCCTTCTGTGGGGGACAAAATCCACAGTCCTCGTTTTGTGCAGGAATATAAATGTAAAAGTTTATCTGAAGCTGAAATGAGGCTTCAGCAGTCTGAGTAATGACACGTTTACCTGTTGTGCTGCAACAGAGAGACAGCGACAAAAACCAGACATTTTGTATTAAAATGCCTGTAATTTTGGAAGATAGCCTCTTCACAAAACGTAGACTGTGGATTTTGGGCCCCATCACACTTACATTGAAAGCACATTAGGAAGGGATCTTTTAATGGCCAGCATGAACAGGAGGGATGATTACATAGGGTAAAGACTGTTTCAGTGGACGTGCAGGCAATCTGATCATAATACATGCTAACAAGACAACAAGAATGGTTATTAGCACCAGGTGTAAAAGCAAAAGCCTGTGATCAGGTGTCATTATCTAGATAGTCTATCCTGATATATACGGTCGTAAATGTTACCATAAAACCATAGAAAAATCTGATGTTTTAATGAACAGACACAAGTCATCAGTGCACTTGGCATTTTCTAAAAAGTCAGGATGGTTGGACATCTTCTTTCAGTCAGCGGAGGTGGAATCATTTGCCAGCAGTGATGTTATCCTCTTGTTTTTCAGTCTCATCGACACTCATCTATATCTTTTCTCATGTATCATCACCTCGAGTTCCAGTTTCACATTAAAAGCCAGCAACCATACTTGCAGAAGTTTGTAACACAGTAATTATTGTTGGGTGTATCACAGTTAGGTTGCTGTGGAACATCCTGCTGTGCTGTGCATTCATCCTGTCCATCAGCTGCAGTAAATCAAGCATATTCTTGCACTACAGGAGGAGGTTTTATAGAGCTCCGTCTTTGGAGGGGAGTGTGTAACAGATTTCTTTTCTTTTATCTGTGAACACTGGAAACCTCTCGGCCGCAGTGTGTTTTTGTGTTCGCACCAGTTGTCGCTGGTGTAACAGGTCATGTTTGTTTAAAGGCAGGCAGGACGGCGTCACTCATCTGAGGTCCTCGATGACGTCCTACATGATGTGATGTGATAAGAAAATACTGAGTAGAGGAGGGATCTCTGTTGGCAGGTAGCTAGCTGTCACCGGATCTCTCCTGCTGATCCAAGAACAGACATTTGGACTGGTTTGGAGCAGCTGATCAAAAATGTTGGTTTGCTATAAGCAGGAGGAGTGTGTGTTGAGGATAAATGTCATTGTTTCTTACACAATGTATGAAAAAGCAAACCATTCAGAGGGATAATTTTGAATTCTCCATATTAGTATTATGGGGAGATATGTAGAGTTGATCTGTGGTGAACACGATAAAATTTCTTTTACTGAAACATTGGATGTTACAGACAACCAGAAGAACTGTAAAAAAAAAAACACAGTGCCCAAAATGCTTACAGATTATATATATATATATAAAATGGTTTTCCTTAAAGGGGGCACCCAGATTTGAACTGGGGACCTCTTGATCTGCAGTCAAATGCTCTACCACTGAGCTATACCCCCCTCTGTTAATAATGTTTCATGACATGGGTTTCCATAGAGCCATGCTTCTCACATGGCTAAAATTACAAAATGACATTAAACTATAAAAGGATTTTTACTGCAGTGCCCACCAAGTCAAAATGCTTATGGTTTACATATTGTACACCTGGCTTAGATTTCCTCTAAAGGGGGCACCCAGATTTGAACTGGGGACCTCTTGATCTGCAGTCAAATGCTCTACCACTGAGCTATACCCCCTGAGAAGCACCTGTAGCAGAAGCATAGACACATGAGAAGTACTAAATGTGCTTTGTGAATGTGCTAACATGCACTTTCTGTATGTTAACCTTCCTTCTTTATTCTAAAGCAGTATCTTAACGAGCAGTTCTCTTTTCTTTCACGCTGGAAGAACAACACAGCCGCAGTCCCCTGATTGCCAACAAATGTAATTAGTGGGCATTGTGTAACCATGGCAATGTGGGCAGGGTGCGCTCGTAATGCAATGCGTGGCCTCTGCCCAACCCGAATAGGCCATTTGCCAGGGGTCTGCCAATCAGATTACAAGGTCCCAGTTTGCATCAGAACATGAAAAATGACAAGTAATGAAGGTTGTTCACGGTCACACTGGACACATTTTCTCTGCTTGACTTCCCTGTCTGGGACTCGTGCTGCTTTATCTCTGGCTCTATCTGATTGCCTCATTATATTCAGAAGCTTTTACAAATGCTATGCCAAATGTTAATGGCCACCATGCTCCCCGGAAACTTGGTTTTCTACGAGATATGTCAAGATAAGTTATTATGGAGCAACACAATAAAACTTTCTGTGTTTTTCTCTTCCTTTCCAAATCCCCCTCTCCCCCGACCTTCATCCTCTCCATCTTCAGGGAAAGTACGCCAAGAGGAAGAGCCGATTTAAGCGCTCAGACGGAAGCACCTCCTCTGACACCACCTCGAACAGCTTTGTCCGACAGGTAACATTTCACACTTAATCCTTTCCCCCAGAACGCTAATCCAAGTGCCAGACTCAGTCTCAGCCTTCCTCTCATTTTATTTAATGAGGAATCATATTAAAGTTTAATGGAGTCAAAGTGAGGACTCTGAATGCTTAAAGGATTCAGCGGCTCCATATCAACATTCGCATCCTTCAAAATCTGTCTTAACTCCTTGTCGCCGTGGGGGGGGGGGGGGGGGGGGGGGGGGGGGGGGGGGGGGGGGGGGGGGGGGGGGGGGGGGGGGGGGGGGGGG
>JAVQJL010016104.1:5000-7500 GCA_036024295.1 Nannoperca obscura
AACGTTTCTGTCGGTTACTGTACAGATGATATATTTGTGTATGTGTACGAGGGAGAAGTCCTAAAGAATAATATTAAAACATTTAATAACTGGTTCAAATGTTTTAACCTTATGTCTGAGCACATCTCTTTGTTAAATATCAAATAGTTTCATATTCCTCATGACTGTGTGTGAATCTTCACTTCAGATGAGACTAATCAATCACAGAGATCTGATCGAGCATGTTTGTCATCTTTACGCTAAGCTAGGCTAATCGCCTCCGCACACCAGCGGAACACTTTACATGAGAGCAGATTTGATCAATAAAATGGAAGAATTTCACAAAATGCTGAACTACTTAACTGGTGACCAAAGTTTATCTGAAACTTTACTTTTTATTTTTCATCTGTATCTTGAAAACAAGCGAGCTAACGTTCAGTGACGCTACATATAAATTACTGAGACGCTCAAAATGTTAAAAGGTTAAAAGGTGGCTTCATATTTACTGCTCAGGTTTCCATGAGTCTGTTCAAGCTGAAGGTGTCAGAATCATCCTGTTGGAAGCTCCCAGTCTCCACTTACAGCTAGCTGCTGTTAGCTGCTGCTAGCTGATACTAGCTGCTGTTAGCTGCTGCTAGCTGATACTAGCTGCTGTTAGCTGCTGCTAGCTGATACTAGCTGCTGTTAGCTGCTGCTAGCTGATATTAGCTGCTGTTAGCTGCTGTTAGCTGCTGCTAGCTGATACTAGCTGCTGTTAGCTGCTGCTAGCTGATATTAGCTGCTGTTAGCTGCTGCTAGCTGCTACTAGCTGATGTTAGCTGCTGCTAGCGGATGTTAGCTGCTGTTAGCTGCTGGGCTAACGTAGCGTTAGCTGGCAGTATAGTTTCCCACCCTGACACGTTGCAGAGAAATGTAAACGCTGAACATGTGATGTTGCTGGTCTGGAGACGCTCACACGTCAGACTGAAGTCTTCCTCCGTGTCTCAGCTCAGATAAGGAGGAACTTTTAATGCACGTTGCTTCATTTCTGCATAATCTGTTATCCCGGCCTCTGAACCCTCTGAAGACTGGGAAGGGAAGGCTAACGATGCTCTGTCACATAAATCGTGGCGATAGCGGCGGCGGGAAGCCGAGCGTGGTGTTTCTGAGACGTCCAGCTGAACACAAGGTCTCAGGGTGAAAAGTGACTTTTTCTTTCTCCTGCTGGGTTTTGGTCGTCTTCTCCGTGGTTTTTATTAGTTTCTGTTCAAGTGTTTACTCGCTCTCAGTTCTGCTTCTGGTGTTTCTGGTCACACTGGAGATATTTTTAAAGTCAAATGAAGAAGCGCAGACGATGGAACTTCTTTGAAAGACTTGTTGTCGTGCAGCTCGTGTGTTTTTAGCCGGCAGTCGTGACTTTGGTACGTTGTGATTTAAGAGGAACTCTTTTACCACAAAAAAACACCAGTTAAAAAAGTATAAATAAATATAAATCAATATAAATATATATGTATATTGGATGTAAATGGCTGGAAGTACCAAACACAAGGTTTATTAAACACCTCTCACTGCACACTTTGCTCCAGGTGAGTTCACCTGTGAGGGTGCAGGCATGACATCACTACACCCCCCCCCCACAACACAACAGAAACAAACCTCCGACAGCCTCTCAGGTAAAGGTGTTGTTGCTGTGACACGAGACAATTACCAGGCTGAGCCCATAATGATGCCGCGTTAATGCGTTGCCGTGGTTACACCCCACATCAGGCCCGCCGCCGCACACCTGTGTGGGCAACAAGCCACATCACGACGCCGTTGTGACATCACGCCTCCCACGCGTCCAATCACGAGCAAGTGGACCCCGCCCTCTCCCAACCCGCAGCCCCCTCCTGATTGGCTGCCGGTCCCGCCCTTCATCACAACAACCCTCAGTGTGACAACAGGATCAGTCGGGGGGGTTAGCCTAACCCTAACCCAGGAGAACACAACACAACACAACAGAACAGTGTGTGTGTGTGTGTGAGTGTGTGTGTGTGTGTGTGTGTGTGTGAGTGTGAGTGTAAGTGTGTGTGTGTGCGTGTGTGTGTTTGAACATTTGACCTCCAGCAGGGAGCTACAGGAAGCCAGAGAGAACAATATACTACTGTGACTCTGTGGTGAGAAATCAATGACTAATGTTATTGATTATTTCAGCAACACGATGGCTGAAATAAAAAAGTGTCATGTGATGATAATGTGGTTACATGATGCTGCAGGTGTGTTACACTGCAGCTCTACAGAGGGCAGTGTTGCTCCACCTGTTCATGTTCCCCTCAGGATGAACTGTAGGAGCTCTGCTGGTCCTCTGACTCTTCATGTCACCACCTGATGTTAGCGTGCTGATGTTAGCGTGCTGAAGTTAGCGTGCTGATGTTAGCGTGCTGATGTTAGCGTGCTGAAGTTAGCGTGCTGATGTTAGCGTGCTGAAGTTAGCGTGCTGATGTTAGCGTGCTGATGTTAGCAGGCTGATGTTAGCAGGCTGATGTTAGCATGCTGATGTTAG
>JAVQJL010016123.1:0-20978 GCA_036024295.1 Nannoperca obscura
GTGTGTGTGTGTGTGTGTGTGTGTGTGTGTGTGTGTGTGTGTGTGTGTGTGTGTGTGTGTGTGTGTGTGTGTGTGTGTGTGTGTGTGTGTGTGTTGTACATACTATCAGACATTGCAGAGGATTACAGTGTCTTCGGAGAACATTTCAGTTTTACATTACTTCATTAGGCTCCCTTTGATAACCTTTCATTTCGCGTTATTATTTTTCATTTAATCCCGGCCCATGTCTAAGCTGCTGTCTGCGGTGTACAGCATGATGGCAAAAGCCTGTAGAGAGACAACTCCTCTACAAGTGTAGGGCTGCGTAATTAAGCAATAAGCCACAAGAGGCCGAGTTTTACAGTGATTGTTGAACAGCTGCTCCGAGATACTGTTAGGCTCGACTTGTTAGCTGTACTAAATATCTGTTTAAAGTGCAACCTTTATTGATTTACTGCTTTCAGATAATGGTACATAAGTGTCAATGGTTTCTAGAGATAGTAGATTATACAAATGTATTAAATTCTTATATTTTAACTTTATAATCCTATTGAGACTCTTCATTCACTTTTTTTTGTAAAAGCCATTCATTATATTTACATTCCTTTCAATATAGTTTCCATTGTTAGTGGCGGAGTCGGCCATTCCTGCGCTGGGATTCAAATTGCAGCAATAATCTAGCGTTACTGTTTGTAATTTTACTTTATTGATACGAGCCTCACTATTAACTGCTGTATCAGAGCTTTAAGTTACTGATAATAGAAACCCAACATTTCCTGCTCCTGCTAGCACATTAAAAGCATTCACCTGGTGAAACACAAGGTGCCTCGTGCCGAATGCAGTGTATTTGTTACTGAGGTTAGCTGACTGTAATTGTTAATCATATTTGTAATTTTTTGGCAGATGGTCAGTATTAAATATTGGTACGAGTAATGGAACAAGAAGTACCAGCCACAGTTAGATAAAGAGTTGCAGGCGATAGGCAGCATATGGGAAAAGCTATTGAGTGATTTATTTTTAATAAACAATCTGAGTTTGCTTGGCTGCACTGCAAACAGATACACCACTCTGTTGTATGTCTGACGTAGTAGCTGCTCTGTTTGCTGTAGTATTTAACTGTGCTTGCTGTTACCACCAGTTGCCACTGGTGGCGCCAAATCAACCAAGACTTAAGAATTATAACTTATTTACGTTAAGCCAAAAAATATAATACGGTTGTTATTATTTTTCTTTGTTGCAATTTGTATTTAATGTAAATCTTATACAGCCAGTGTAATTCTACCAACAAGTATGCAAAGAAAGAACAAAACAGGCCTAGCTGTAATGGGCAACAAAAGGAGTGACAGCTGGTAGCCAGTTATAGTAGACATGTTGAATCACAACACGTGACACGCCGTAAGCCTGTTTCAGCTGTTGTGCTATGCTAATGCTGCTGTTTCTCCTGTAGCTGACTGCAAACACAACTGCATCGCTGCTGCTCACACATGCCAATTAATCAGCGCCACCTCCACCCCAGAATCTACCCATAGGCTCTAATACTGCTTTTCTTTGAAGGGGTGGGTATTTGTCATTGTCACTCCCAATTCCCCCTTGATGCATTCCTAGTGTGGAGTGTGGAGGTCGGGGACTTGACACCAAACATTAGCTGTTCATAACTCTGCGTTCATTTATTAATAAATCAGTTCAGACTTCTGCCGTGCTAGACATCAGACATCATATATGTTGGTTTGAAAGCTGCAATTTCCTAGATGCCCAATAAAGCTGTCTTATTATACATAAATGGCCCAAGACTGTCATCTTTTGTGCATAGTGTGGCATAATTGAAATACCAGGCTTTTAAATTCCCCATCAACTGTCTCAGAAAAATATTCATCTGACGTTATCACAGACAATATACAGATATTAATGAATGTCCTGCGTGACAGAAGTCAAAGTTGTGCTTCAGAAAATGGCTGATATGATTGTCATCTGTGTTCAAGTGCACTATTTAATTGCATTGTTTTTCTTTTCTACCTTAAATTATAGCCCCTTCAAATGTTAAAAAAGTGTTTTTGCTCTCACTTGAAAAAATATGTGTGTGATGTGAAAACATTTAGTGTCATTGCAACATTCTGCTTCACAGATGCTGAAAGAGGCTCTGTGGTCTCACTGTCAGTGTCTACTTGAACCAACATTTTGCATTGCTGGCCATCTGTTTGCCAAAAAAGGTTTTTTTCAGAATAAAAGCATATATTACCGTTTCAACAGTCCAAACCAAATCTCTGAAATTCATTTGGTTTGATTAGCATTCTCTCCTCCTTCTCCTCTTGGCAAAATGGCAAGATCTGTTTACTGCTGATAATCTTATCAGATTCAATTTCCCCTCATCGTTCTGTCCCTACAAATCTTCATCTCTTTGATTGATCATTCCTGTGATATAATGAAAGCTAATCTAAGCGATCAACCATCTCGTCTGCAGGGCTGAAGATCCGCGAGGTGATGATCAACGTGTCACGTCAGCAGGTGGAGGACTTTCACGGCCCGGAGGATTACTGGTGCCTGTGTGTCGCCTGGAGTCACCTGGGAACCTCCAAGAGCCGCAAGGCAACTGTCCGGATCGCATGTAAGCAAGTCCATGTCGCTTCGATACCAGACCGAAAAGGTTACTTTTCACACCAGTGCCAGGATTTTATAGAAAGCATCACTTTATTCATGCTTGTGTGTGTGTGTGTGTGTGTGTGTGTGTGGGGAGGTCACACATGAAAACAAATTGCATTTTTTGATGCTGTTGTAGTTGTTCTTTAATGCAGGCTGTTTATTCTCTTCCCCAGACCTGAGGAAGAACTTTGAGCAGGACCCTCAAGGCACTGAGGTGCCTATGAATGGCATGATTGTGTTGCACTGTCGTCCCCCAGAGGGAGTGCCTGTGGCTGAGGTGAGGGCTTCTTGCACTTCAAACAAGTAACATTTTCTCCTGTGTTGCCTGGGGAGGAGCAGTCATCTGTCTGCTTTACTTATGCTGTAACTCTGTTTTCATGATACAATGCTTTCTTACTCTCCAGCCAGATGCATGTGCACTTTCCCCTCATTTTACAAGCCAAAGTTGCAGATTCTGAGCTGAAGATGTCGTTTCTTTGGTTTCTCTGGCTCATTTCATTCAAGTTAGAGTGATCATTCATATGATCTATCCATGTGCACCACTATGTTTATTTATTTGCTATGTTCTCTGGTAAAAGGATGTACGGATATGACTTATTTAGATGCTTTAGATGTCATGTATTAGTTGCACTCTCACTATCATTCCCTCTCCCCCTCCTCACAGTGTTTGTGTGTCTAAAAGAGAGAGAGAGCCTGTCATAGCCATTTTAATTTTTGCTATGAATATAAAATGAGGCTCTTGCGGACAGTGCTGTGTGCCTTCATGTTGGAGGCTCAGTAGGCAAATATGTCAATATCAAAGCCTGTGTGCCCGAGCATCTGAAGCTTTGCATTTACTTAAAGACACGGTCCGTGATCTGTACGTAAACAAAATGACAGCCCCCCAAGCAAATTTCAAAGCACAGGACTGGACCCCTGATATATACTCCCAGAATGATCGACATGTCTTTACATAAAATGACTAATACGTTTTTAATATTTTATGATCAGTAGCAATAAAACACAGAGTCTTAAGGGTTACATTCAATGACGAGGTTAAAGAGTTGACTTTTGCCTGTAAACTTTGTTTCAGTTCGTAAGTGAATATCTATAACATTAAATAATCATGGAAAATAGCATTAATAAAAGTATAAAGGTATTTATTAGGAATCTACTCCACAAAAAGTCCGCTTAGCATCGAGACTGCATGTTAAAGCCCCTTGAACAAGCAAGACATGAACAAGCCAAACGATGTTAGAGATTTACATATTATGTGGTCCTATGTTAACTTGTCTATTGACTGTTATTAAAAGGGCTACAATTCAACGCTGTTGAATCATCTTAAATTGAAGCTGAAAGTGGGCACTTGTGTGTGTGAATATGTACGTGTAATGTGTATAACACGGATATTCTCTCCAGTTGCATTGTAGGTTGCGTATTGTCGTATACGTTGATCACAATAAAAAATTAAATTGGGACTTCAAGTCTCCTTAAAGATGACCATGGACTCCTTCCACAGCACACATAAAGCACGTATAACAGTGTTCGTGCATTTTGTGTGTGTGTGCGTGCTTGCGTGTGGGGTGTGATGAATGATTCAGCTCACACAAATGGAGCATCGGTGTACCACGAGTCTCCCCCATGCATTGTGGTCATCAAATAGGCAACTTCTCATGCATTCATTAATGCGACTCTGGCTAACAAAGGGAGAGGAGAATGGTAACAGTAAATAATGCAGGGACAAATCCAGCTCCCTCTAGTATGACTTGCACCGAGAGAAACAAAATCTCACACTCAGAGTTGGGGATGTGGCTGTACTTTTCTCTTTTCATGACCTGAGGCATTGCTGAGAGGTTAACGCCTTTCTTGTAACCAGCACTATGAAATTTGGCTCAGAGTGAAGCTGGAGCTCAGCTACAGTTTGAGTTTAAAGAATTGAGGTCATGATGCAGTGTGATTTGTTGAACTCTATTTGTATTCTGAGGCATGTTTATTTTGGTCATGACATTTATTTGAATCTTTCATGCTTCTGAAATGTGCAACGGAAATTAATACTTGTGATGTTGAACAGTTAATTTTTGGAGCTGACAACAAATGCTCAGTTGACAGGATGCAAATGAAATGAGATTCAACTTTGCATGCGGTTTTAAGACATAAACGCTGTACAGCCGACTTTACAGCTTGAAATCCCCTTATGTCGCTGCTCTCTTCATGTTCTCAGAGGCAACACTAACAGTGAGAGGGGGAAGAACTTTATCCGCATCTCGCTGTAACTAAGCCACCCGGGAGTTTGCTGGGCTGCTGTGTAGGATGTTAATGAAAGTCAGAGAATGCCATATTATCTGTCCCGGCAGTGTTAGAGGCAATAATCTGCGCACACTGTAAGTCCGACCACAGAGTGTATCATAGTAAAACAGCTTAAGTCCCCTTCAGTTTAATGGTGACAAGAGTCAAGCCAAATCTTTTCACTTGGCTCCTCTTTTTATAGACAGGGAGCAGTTTAGAATACAGATTATATTCACTGTAGTGTTGAAGTTATTATTATTGGCTCTGATTAGACCATAATAGTCACATCATCTTTTTTTTCCTTTAAGCCAAGCTGAAATTAGAAACTCCTTTTTGTCAATATATGCTCAGTGTTTGTTTCGACTTGTGTACTTATCTGGTCAGAAATGTTTCTACCCACACAAAGCAAAACTACAAAGTCCAACTAATCAATATAGGGACTGTTTGAAAAGTCCAAACTTTATATAAACACATTTAAAATAGATGATTCTGTAACAACACAGCCTTTTTTCCTGCTTCAAATTTATTTTAAAAAAAATTTAGGAGATATTTGTCACATCCAGGAAGGTCATTATTTTACTCAGCATATAAGAAAGGTTCGTGGTAAAGTTTGACTTTAAGAGAAAACTGTTAAACATCTATCTTTTCCAAGCAAATAGCTATTGAGTCTTGGCAGCTCTAAACGAGTAAAGTGAAAATTGTGGCTGTTTTTTTAAAAGGTTAAAAGTTTAACGATGGCGAGAGAAAAAAGGTATCCAAAGACTTTAGAAAAAAGTGTTTTACAATCATTAGTCTCACATTAACTGCCCAAGTATTCTTTACCAAGTGTAATTACTCATCAAGCCTCTCATCCAAAGTCATTTGAAGTACTTAAAATGTAATTATTCAGTGATGAACATTTCCAGAGATGGTGTGGAGATAAACCAAGGACAAAACAAGGGTTCAGCCACCCCCGCCTCTAGAATATGCTGCTGTCAGATTTGGAGGGCTCATTTGTTTAATGTGATTTCATGAAAGTCAGTGTTGCATTGAGAAAAGGCCATACATGACTGAGGGAAGGCGGAGAGGGTGCAGGCATGAGGGAAGTGAAAGGAGGAGGGCGCTTGTTAATGAGACTCAACCTTAATTGAATCAGATGGAACAAAACCTACTGCAATGCTTTGTAATCGTCCTCGTGTCGCTTTCACTTCCCATCCAAATGATTGTAAATGTAGGTCATTACATTTGCTTTCAAAACAATTGAGAGTTTAGGCCCGATGCAGGGGGGAATTAGAATGGCTTGAACGGGACATGCTTATTTTTTTTGTCAAGTTTAAGATGAAACCTTTCTGCACAGAAACCAAGTGCTCCAGGCCTGTTGGCTCTCTCACTTCAACCTCTTCAAACAGCTTGAAGCTATCAGAAAAATGAAACTCTTCACTGACCTCCTGCTGATCATTTGATGCTGCTTTCAATATATCACAACTCCATTTCATTTGCTCTCTCTCTCTCCTCTGGATAGTTACTAAACAAGACAAAAGTTACAGTGAGAGAAACTTTGAGAGGGACAAAGTGTGGATCCGTTTTCAGTTTAAATTAGCAGCTGTTTAATGGGCAACATGGTAACCTTGACACCGCATAACCTCTCCACCAGCAGACCGCCGTAAGGCCTGGTCGGCTGGGTAAGGTGTGGTGCAGTTCAACACTGGTTGCTGCTATCTAAGTGGAACAAATTTGCCAATTAAGCAAATCCGTTTCCTGTTCTCCCCAGGCACTAGCTTATCAGGCTCATTTGAGTCTGTCCTGTCCCTGCCTTCTCATCAGCATGTGCATCTCTCTATCGCTTTTCCCCCAAAAGGGAGACTCTAGGACAGACACCGAATGCAAATCTGGGTTTGTAGTGTATAAACCCAGAGTGTCCTATAAACTAGTGTTCACTGTGTCCTGCAGCGAACACTAGAAAAGAGTGAAGGAGTGGTACAAGACGATCATTTAAACTTACTTTAGAATTTTACTGAGATAAGGGCCCCAAAAACTGAACACTCGCCACCAAAACGAATTCAAATAAATTACAGAGAGACTAGAGGGACAATAACTGAGCCTGCTAAATGGTTTAAATGAGCTCATATGCCCTTTAAAGACAATGTGATTAGGAATCAGAATCAAACGTCTTCAGAGTCTCCCAGTGAGGGGGCTGGGTTTGTATGAGCTTTCCACTTCTTTAAACAAATGTTCACGTTATTTTCCAAGTAATTCATTCTAATTTGAAAATAATATTGTTTCCATTAACTCGAGTGTCTGAAATGTGATATCACTAAAGCAGTCCAAAAATAAAATAAAGCACATGGCGTGGCAGCAGCCAGAGCCCTTCATCCTTCTATGAATACATCCAGACACACGGTGCGTCTGGAAGAGCAGGCACACATGCAAGGATTTCTTCTTTTTTTTTTTATCACACATACTTTTAAAAATGACACACAGGCTAATTAAACAAATTGCAATAAACATAAATATAATACAAATAAAGAGCTGAACAGATCAACACAGAGCCAATACTGGGAGCAGGGACCGAGTGTCACAAACACATAGCATCCTTAACAATTCAACAGTATTGTAGAGTGGGTGAGTGAATGATCGCCGGCGAAGGGCAGATCAATACGGCGGAATCGATACGTCAACTATCAAACACAGCTCACTTGTTATCGATTCCAACTAAAAAGGATTGATTCGAATGTTGTTGTGTTTTTAGGTGTGGTTGCAAGGTTGCAGCAGACATAAAGTGCACTTAAATAGTTCATCATTTGTGTTATTGAACAAACTCTGGTGACACGAGAATCCCAGAATCTCAGAATTCCAGTCCAGAGCAGTCCAGACCAGACTAGTCCAGACCAGTCCAGTCCAGACCAGACTAGTCCAGACCAGTCCAGACCAGACCAGGCCAGTCCAGACCACGGTGTTTTGTATCAATAGTCAGAATCTGTAAAGCTGTCAAATATATCTATTGGAGTGAAAAGTACCAGATTTGTGGATTAGTGGAAGTACAAGTATCAAGTAGCTTAAATACAGGACTTGAGTAAAATGTGCAGGTTGGGATGAGTCTGCCAAAATAAAATGTTGCCTGCATCCTTGAATCCTCACTGATAAATGGAGGGGCAGAGTGGCACGTCAGAGGGTGTTACCGTGCATGCCAACCACTTTGCAATGATCTTACCAAAATGAAAGGCAAGTGACGCACACGCTGTTGGGGAATTAGGAAGTAATGGTAAACGTATACTTGAGAGAGAGACTTGTGGGGAAGGTACTTTCTGCTAGATATTGGTGCAGATACAGACCATATTAAGCAGATAGTGTATCATAAAGAACAGGACCCACCTTCAATCCAGATTCTTTGTCTATGTCATTTAAAAAGAATTTATTTCCACTATCAGTTACACACATTCATTAATGGCAGGCCACCCACTCAGTTCTTTGTGCCACAGCAAGCCTCATGTTACCCGAAGTGTGTGAGAGTGTTTTGTTGCCAGATAGTGAACAAACATGATTAAAAAGTTTGGATTATTGGCCCTGAGCTTGTCGCCTAGTATCATATTGGCTTATACTCTATCAGTTGGCGCCAATGGGGATTGTCAATATAGTATCAGGGCTTGGGCCAAGGTTTACAGTGAGAAACAAAACTGCAGGCTTGTCACAGACGCCACTTTAGAGGAGGTACTAGCAGACAGAGCACCTCCACCATCCACCTACCCACCATCTATACATGTATAACAACAACTCTTTATACTGTACCTCCATTAATTCAGTTAAGCCGGTTCCTGTTGTCAACTATAATGAATCACGTAAGACACTAATGAGTAAAAACAATGGTGGGCCCAGAGCTGGTTGAATTGTCAGGCGTGCCACATCTGCAGTCACAAGTTCCTTCCTACTGGCAAGGATCAAATCCCACTTGGACTCTGCGTCCAGTAACTCTCCTGTCCTTTCAACCCCACTTTCCTGCGGTCTGTGTTTCTGTAATAAAAAGTTAGAAACATTTGTTCACTCACTCAGATACAAGCGATATCATTTCAATGACCCTGGTTTTAAGACTTTGGAAATCTTATGGCATTTCACCGATACTGTATCTTTGACAGAGTGTTGCTTTGCCGTAATTTATCATTTATGTCACATTACCTGCAGGGGGTGGACAACACCCTACACTTGCAATATTATATAATGCAGTTCAATTAATCTGCAATAAATCTTCCATAATGGAGTTCATAAGGTTCAGTTTTTGTTGTCAGATAACTTCAAGATTCATCTCAAGGTTAATAAGGTAACACATCAATTGTATTATATTATATCATAATAGAATACATGCTGGTACGAGTAACACAAATTACACATCAATGACTTTGCACTGTCTTTGTGGTACATTGTAAACGAGAAATAAACCACTTTTCAGCATTGCTTTAATAACTGATTAATGAAATATTGCTGTAAGATAGACCGTAGTTGCATTTTTATTCTGCTCATTACTTTTACTTGTGATAGAAATTAGATTTGTCATTGAAAAGAGTGTGTTTAGTGTAATACAGTGCAGCACGTCTCTGAATTCTTCGCTTTAGGCAATACATTTAGTTTTACTCTGTTTTTCTTGAGGTGACACATTAACCACTAACTGTTGAGATATATTTAATTTAAAACATAATGGTTAACTCTTTGTACCTGTAAAGTTCAATTTTGGCTCTACTCTATAAATATGCATCCTATCTGAACACATGTCCGGAGAGAGCAAAAGGTTGGAGGTTAATTTTCAATTCACACACGTTATATTTCTCCCACGCACTTGTTTACAGCCGCCTGCTGCCTGCAGAAAAATGGTTCCTTAGTTTTAGTTGTTTTGGGCATTTTCTTTCCTTAAAATAAATGGAAGAGTATTTTCAAGTAACTTGATGAGTTAATGCACAGAGTAGAGGTACAGCAGCAATTTATTCCTGAATTTATGGACAGTGTAGTTGCAAAACTGACCCAACAACACTGAACTTGTATGATTATATAAGTTCTTCTTATCTAATAGTTGATGACCCATAGCTTCATCCACCTATAATCAATGTGACCTTTTCTCACATCATAACACATGCAGTTAAGTAAAAATAGCCCGCATTTTCTCCAGAGTGAAGATATAGCGCTGCAGTGTGAATCTTCCTCTAAATGTAATTTGTTGCTTGTATGACACCAGATAACCTGTCAGTTCAAAAAGTCAGCTGTTGGTTCATTATCAGCGCGGCTTCTAAAAGGTTTCGTCTGGCACAATGTCAGCCAGTTCTTGGTTTCACATTTTCCTTGTCTGCTTTTTCCCCCCTGCCATGTACTAACTCTGCTGTCACATCAGATCCTGCCACTCCCACCTGCCCTGCAGTCACCCCCGTGTTCCCACCATTCCCCATCATCAGTAGCATATATACCAGCCCACTCCCATTCATTCCCCTTCAGATCCTCTATTGTGCTTCCGTCTTAACAGTCCATTCTTATTCTCTGCCCAAGTTTGGCTTGTTATGACCCCCCCACCTGCCTTTTGGACACCTGCTTGCTACTCTGACCCACTGCCCCCCTACCTGCCTGGTTTTGACCTTGAGTAAACTTGAACTTTTTCATTTCAGAGTTGTGCTTTGGTGTTCAAACCAGTTCTTACTGAGCCTTTACAATCATCTCTCTGTGACATTAGAGATGCCTTTGAGAGAAGATCTCTTCAAATACTGCACACAATACGCAGGCTTTGTATAATGTGACCCTGGTAAAAACAACAGAGCTCACCTCTGTCATCCTCTCCTGAAAGAGGCTGTGGTATTTGCAGAGAAGGTGATGGAGTGCAAACCTCCTACTCGTCAAGGTTAATTCCCTACTTTCCAGATACTAGATAGGGCCGCAGTCGTTCACAGAACTTTATACAGTCAGAGGAAGAACAACTGTATACCAGACTTTACTATGTATTTATTAGACTCCATTATAAAACCTCTCTAGTTGGTATGTAGGTAGGTAGGTATGTAGATAGATTTAAAATAAATAAATAAAAGGAATATAATAATCAGTTTTATGAAACCGCAAGATAATAGTGAATGTTGTATGATTAAAATAGACATTTGCACAATGTTTCCACTATGGAAGGTTGAAACTGACTGCTTCCATAATTGAGCAGATTGATGCTAACAGCTGTGGAGAATGTAATAGTGCATGGGACTGCACCACTGGGGTTGATTAGACATTGCAGGAGTGAAATAGTGAAAAGCAAAAATATAAAGACAAGGATTGACAGAATGACCGATGAAGCCCACCCAGTGTGGTTGGTTGGTTTGTCTTGAAAGCTGTGGAGCCAAATGATGAAAAAAGTTAAATTAAAGGCACATGATGAAAGACTTCTTGGGCCATCAAAAGGAGAAAAAAAACGTTTGTGACAACATGACTTCTGATTTATTGATTTTCCAGCTCAATTCTTTCATCCAGGGTGCTTCGAAAGAGCAAAGCAATCTCTGAGTTTGTTGGCTGGTGTTATATTCCC
This sequence comes from Nannoperca obscura, assembly GCA_036024295.1. Classification (NCBI taxonomy): domain Eukaryota; kingdom Metazoa; phylum Chordata; class Actinopteri; order Centrarchiformes; family Percichthyidae; genus Nannoperca; species Nannoperca obscura. Next base: position 11,396 of record JAVQJL010016123.1, read on the forward strand.
TTGGCAAATGGACACTATCCACAAACACACACACGCAAACACACTCGAGTACAAACCCATGCACAAACACATGGAGCTCCCAGTGGGGCGGAGTTTTTAATCCTCAAATACACTGCCATAAATCAAACCCCACTCCCTCGTGCCCCCGCTCGTCTCTCTCAATGAACAGCTCAAGCCAGTGGCACATTAATAGCAATTTACAGGGCCAGTCAAGCGAGGAGCATCAACAGAGCGTCCTTCATTTTGTAGTTCCTTATTACTTTTACTCACTACACAGCTACTGAATTGGCAACGATAGAAGATGTCACCTACCTACTGCATTTTTTCCCCTGTTAAAGGTTTGTTTGGAGGGGGTTTCTCCTCATCCAAATCGAGCGTGTAAGGATAAAGGGTGTCATATGCTGTACAGATTGTGAAGATACAACTGCAACAGTTAAACAAACATGTTTTAAATACTATCTTATATTTCTATCAATGTATTTAAGAGTTCTTATATTGTAAAAAATATATATAAGTAGTATAGGTCTGTAAAAACATTATATAACAACAGCAGTTGAAATAGCTAGCTAAAAGTAATGGATAAATGATTGTAGGTTATGAAAAATATTGTAACAATATCCACATTTATATAATTAATAGTGTTAAATAACATCCACTTTAGAATCCATTCATTCCATTCATGGACATATTTTGAGTGGTGCAGATGAAGGCGCTCTTGAGCTCACTTCATGAAAGGTTGAGAACCACTGATGTTAACAACCGCTTTATGTCATAATACAAAATCTAACTGAAACACAAACAGTGTCTTTAGCAAATTTACACATTCACCCAACATACAAATAAACAAACACACATAGCTACACACTCTATACTGCAGGTCTGCATAAATAAAGACAAATTTATTCTACATGGCCAAAGGAAAGTCACTTATAGGTATATACATGGTATCTTTTTGCACCGATCAGATGAATTAATCTGTTCAGTTTCTCATGTACTCTGCTGTTTTCAGGTGGAATGGCTGAAAAATGAAGAGCCTCTGAGTTCTGAAGGTGTCATTGATACAAGAGGCGACAATAATCTGATCATCTCAGAAGCCCGCCTCTCTGATTCCGGAAACTATACCTGCGTTGCCAGCAACATTGTGGCCAAGAGACGCAGTGCAACGGCCACTGTTGTAGTCTATGGTAAGATATCAACTTCCAGATATACATGTGTGTCAGCCAAAAAGGCATGGCGGTAGAATTCTTTAGGCTTGCAGCGCAGGTGATCAAAACAATGTCAACCAGCTTTCTTGTCGGCATCAAAATGTCAATTTCCCCTACAGCAGTAGTCAAATTAGCCCCATAAGCAAATTCCCCAAAGTCATTAATACATAAAGCACTGCTCAACCACAGCGTGTGAGTCTAATGAGCAGGTAATGGGCAAGTGATCCCTCATGTGTAAAAACAAGGAGACAGAGACACAATATTTACAAGAACTCAATTATTAATGGTGGAAAGGCAGTGATGTGGGCTGTCACAACCCCCGGGCTTTTATCTGCCAGTCCTAAACACCTTGAGTGGAAGGTTTTGTGTAGCTGCAGGCCAGCAAACACTGTTTTCAGCGTTTTTATAGCACCATAGAGAGCTCTGCAGAGAATAAGTGAAATTATAATATCATTCTAGCACCACCTCCTTTCACGCAAGAGGAACACCTTGTTAATTGGAGTGTTTTGGTGCTCATTCTGCTGACCTTTCATCCTGTTACTTTTATTTTTTCAGGGAGGACATTTAGCAGCTGTAGGAATTAATCTAATTCTTTCTGACACCCCGTTCGTTGAGGCCCATCAATCGTTAATTTCCTTCATGCTAATGAAGTCTCTGACAAGCTTACTACACCCGATAGCCTCAGACAGATGTAGAATAATGGTACATAGTATTTCTTCCTGTGCTTTGACAGCAAATGAGCTGATTAGAAAATCACCCAGCATTCTTTTAGGCAACAAATCAGAGGAAGAAGTGTAAGTAGATGAAAGGGAAGACACCATTGATCATATTTGTAATGACAGCTGTCTCACTGGTCTCCTTTTAGAGTTAACCTCTGTGCAGTCACTCTGGGGCTGTTTTTCACGACAGAAAATATATTGTTAATCACAAAGTGTAGGCCAGTTTTAAAGTTTTCATTCATGTGTTCATCCCTTGGCACACACAGTGAATGGAGGCTGGTCGTCGTGGACAGACTGGTCTCCCTGTAATGTGCGCTGTGGCCGCGGTGTGCAGAAACGTTCTCGCACTTGCACAAATCCAGCTCCTCTCAATGGGGGGGCCTTCTGTGAGGGCATGTCGGTCCAGAAGAGCACCTGCAACACACTGTGTCCAGGTAAGCACAAGGGAATAGTCTCCATGCTGTTAGTGTTTGTGCATACGGTTCAAAGAGTTTTTGAAAGTGTCCTCCCACCTCACAGGTTCCAGTTAATAGTTATTTTGACTTCAGGTGTACATTCAAGGAAAGGCTAAGCTAAGTTAACCACCTGCAGCCCGAGCTTCATATTTAACCGACTAACGCGTGTTTCCCTAAATGTTGGACTATTCCTTTAAAAAAAGACGCATCCCTGAACACATCAATGTGGAGAGGTTTCGCTCTGCTCACAGATGCATTACCACACAATAATAAAATGTGACAGAGTGAAAATGGTTCCTGTGATTGATTACTCACGAGAGATTAAAGTCTCTGTAAATTGATTTTAATACCTTAAATTAGCAGAGAACTGTGTGCTCTTTGGAGGTAGAACATCTTGTGTCTCAAAGCTTGAGGTACACTTTGTAGTTAGCAGTAGCCTCCTTTCAACCAGTTACATTTCACTGTGAATTCATTGCACGTCTCCATTGCTGATAGCGACAGTGGTTTGTATCTGAAATCTAATGCAGCGGACCTTAAAAAACAGCAATAGAGGAGAAAATTTAATGGCAAATGGAGAGAAAGGTGGAAAAAAAGCAGGGGATAAAGAGAACCTGAGAGAGCGAGAGGAACAAACAGCAGAAGCTTAGACTGAGAGGAAGAGTAGAGTGGCAGTTCCAGTTATCAAAACCTCTGTGTAATCTGCTGTTTTTTTCTAGACAAGCCCAAATTTATGATTTCAACCACAGCACCAGTAGAAAGGAAAATGCTCATCAGGTTTAAGACGAAAAAATGATCAGGGGACGGCAGTGCACTCCTCCTAACATTATCTCCTCTTTGCCAACTGAAGGATTCTTTCTCCCGTCACTGAGTTTGAGCATAAACGGGATGCATTTGCGTTTAGATTAGCTGGAAAAAGGGAAACTTTTGGACCATTTGGAGGTGGAGACTTGATCAAGTGTGGCATAAGCAGAGTGTCTTTGTGCTCCAAGTCAACAACATTTTCTGGCACCCAGAGGAGGAAAACGTTTTGGTAAAGATAGTAGTGCAGCTCTACTTACCTTGAAATAGTTTTCAAAGTCCCAGAGAACTATTAAATGAATCAATCCTAGGCTTGATGTTTGAATCTGTTACAAGAGGAGTGTGTTTGTCATGTCGATTTGAAAACAATTGCTTCTTTTTCTGTATCTTTGTTCTTTTTTACTGTGCTTACTTGTGTCATGCATGTGCTGGTAGTCCAAAGTGACTGAAGGGATGACAGTGTACTTCAACCATGCATTATGCACATCACATCTGTGTATGTGCATCCTTCTGTTGTGTCTGATTCCCTCAGTGGATGGCAGCTGGGGAGAGTGGAGCGAGTGGTCAGTGTGTAGTTCGGACTGTGAGAGGCAGCGCGGCAGAGAGTGTACAGCTCCGGAGCCCAAACATGGAGGACGGCTGTGTGACGGCGTGGCGCTGGCCACAGACAACTGCACCGGCGACCTCTGCACACAGAGTGGGTATCATCCCCATCTCTCCCCACTGGTTCACCATGAGAAAAAGACAGTTTAGCATCATTACTGTCAGACCCATTGTGTTCAGGGACTGTGTCATTATAGATTTACTGTTCATAATTTTTGGCAGTGCAGGCTTAGATCATGATCGTCATTATAATCATGCTCATTACCAGCACCCTCATCCATCTTCATTATTCATCCCCTGCACTCCACATACATAACACAGTGTGCACGGGCATGGATGCATACACAAGTGGTAATTAAATAAACTAACACTTGTAGTATTCAAAAAGGTTAAAGAGAAACTCTCAAATCCTGATGTTTCTCTGTCTTTGCAGATCGAAAGTTGCTGCATGATGCTAAGCCACAGGGTGAGTTTCTCCTCGGCTTCCATTACTTACTATTATGTTATTTTAAAGATAACACTGCCTACAACCATGGCCTGGAAGAATACTTGATTCTGATTGGAGAAAGGTGTGCAATCATTTAGTTTGTACAGTAACAAGACAAAACACTGATTGGCTGGCGGGTGTTGTTTTCAGAGAGCCTCACTGCTCTTATTTAGTTTCATCATCACCATTATAAATAGCTTATAATTGGGCTGCTTGTTTCATCTGTTGCCAGGCTACACTTGTACTATTTGTTGGAGATGTAAAGTAACATAAAGTCTATGTTTGACCAGTGAAGATAGTGCCAACACAGTGTTTTATTGAGGACCAGCAGCAGCAGCCATTCGCTTGATTCAGCACAGTGAACTGGCAGTAAGCGAGAGAAATATGTCTGAATCGGTGTAGCAAATCAGTAACTTTACCCTAAAAGAAGGTATTGAAACAAAATAGGAAACAATGCTTATATTTCGATGGCTGGAAAGTAGCTGTAGTGGATAGAGGGATAAATCACTCTGACAGGTGTGGTTATGAAAACTAACACACTCTGAAAGACTCATTGTGAATTCTCCCATACTTAAAATAGAGGCGAGAGTTATTTCAGATACAGATGTTCTGACAAACAGGTAGCATACAATATGAATAAATAATAAGTGGGAAATACAAGTAGTTTTTCATTGCATTGCATGTGTTTTAGCAGCCTGGTTGGTGATAGAAGAGACATTTCTGACTGCTGGTTGTTCTCAAACCGCAGCTGAAATGCTTAGTGATGGTTACTGACTGTTTTCTCAACCCTTGACATCCATTTTCACTCTTGTACAATAACATACTATATGTTGGATCATGTCACTTGTTAGTGGGGTTTAGCGGTAATAAAAGTTGAATTTATTACCTCAGTTGTACTTCTGTGCCGAAATGCTGTACCATTCTTTTTGAATACTTCAGGTTCAGCATTTCATGCCAAGCAGCCAGGTCCACCACTGTACACCAATTGCTTCATGCATTATTGCTGTATGGGGTAATGGGCCATTTATGTGTTGATTACTGCTGTATATTTGAAAAACTAAAATGATACCGTACCTACTAAGCCACAAGCACATGTTCTCCTTACTTGTCCTCTAACACAGTTATGTATTTTTGTTTGTCAGAAATGGGAAAAAGGATGCAGCCAGGCTGCCAAAACTTCCCAAGCCCTCAATTAACCTGCTACTGTAGCTGTTAATGCCGCTTTGCATATTTTGTCAATTTCCCCTCATTTGAGCTTCAGGCTACTTAGAGGATTTCTCTGCATGTCCTGTTTCAGCACAGATCTCATTATCTTTCAAAAACAAGCTAGCAGCCCCTTTATTTCCCACTCATTCTTTTTCCTGGACTCTGCAGTACTGGTGGGACCAGATAGAGCATAATCATTGCAGATGAGCTAATTTAATGAATTGGTTTTGTCACATTATCCCAGTGGAACGCAGAGTGCCTCCAACACCAGAGCCAAGCAGTGTTTGAAATGACAGTCAGGTGCTGGGTTGATTATAATCGCCTTCCTTCCGAGGTTCCTCATTAGTAGCTTTAACACTCCAGGATGGAACAATGAAGCTGTGCATCAGGAGGCAGGGCAGACGAGAAACGGAAAACAAAAACGCCGCTAAAGTAGTTTGAAACCAAGGTAGACTTGGCTCCTATGAAAGACTTTCACAACTTTTACTCAGTTGATGTTCCTCAGCAACACCGATTTCCAGTTTATTCTGGGAGAAAATGTCTCCCAGCTTCCTAATTAAGCGCGGTAGATTTAGAAAGCAAAAGCGGAAAAAGTTGCTCACACATATGCTTCTCTCTCTTGCTCACTCCTTCCAAGGTGTGGAGAACAGCAGTGATGTGGCCCTGTATTTAGGCCTTGCTGCGGGGGTGGTGACAGTCGTGCTTCTGATCATCGCTGTCACTCTTTACCGAAGGAGCCAGAGTGAGTACGGTGTTGATGTCATCGACTCCTCCGCCCTCACTGGTGGCTTCCAGTCCTTCAGCTTCAAGACCTCTCGTCAAGGTGAGCCAGTTGACTGTGTGTCTTACAAGTGTGATGAACGCAGGCTTCCCACCACATTCTGGATCAAACCATGAATGAACAGTAAAGAAAATGGACAAAAGAGGTTGTTAATGTTACTTGATGATACATCCAGCGGTTAAAATAACAGAGGGTACATTCTGTGTTCAGATCTTCAGGAAAGAATCAAGAGACTTTCTTTAGATACTGATTTGATATTTAATAGAAGCTTTGGTTAATAATTCTGATACCTGACTATCCTGAGGGGGGCGTCTTCCATATTTCACTGTATACATGCAGAGTATATTCCCAGTGTGGTGTGTGGAAAAGTACAGCAAGTTGTTTGGTTAATTTGTTAGAGTCTGGTGCCATGTTGGATGATTTTATTAATTAAGAAATGCACGCTGTTTGACTTGTGCATAATTACTCTCCGCACACCCCATAAATTAAAGAGTAGAGTTGAAAACACACCTACCATTCCTGCTGCTGTATGATAGCTGTAGGTGCTTAATCAACTACAAGAGAAGGCCCTCACGCAGAATGTCGTGGTAGTTTGTGGACGATAACTTTGGTTAAGATCTCCTCTAATTTTAGCCAGTATAAACTTTGCCTTCATCCCATTTCAATGTGTGTTTTGATTTGCATTTATAAAAATATTTGAAATCTAAGAGACCCAACATACATGAATAAGGGTTTTATGTGATTTTGACACTAAAGATGTTCTTTGCACTTGACTTTGTGATAAGAGGTTGTTAAAGAGCAGTTATAAACAAGTACTAAATTGCTCTTTGCCACCTAATCTGCATAATTATAACCTCAACTGCGCCACTACACCCTCCTTGGCACAATGCGCCCAATGAAAATGGTATTTGGGTTGCATTTGCAATGAAAATACAGCATTAACTAGCTTAGCTGAATTTATATATGTATTTCTTTATTTAATGTATTGCATATGTTATTAGTGTATCAATCTGGTGATCGTTGTCATAAATATAAATATTTGATCAATTTACTTTTTATAAAATGGCAAAATAAAATGTTATTTTATGATTGCAACTGCAATCGTACTATTTTATTTACTTTGATGATTCAAAAGACCCCTAAAATCTAATTAAGTCGACCGTTTTGCCTGGTAAGGCAGTGAGATGACATTATAATATAATTGAAGTGTCATTATCTTCCAAACATAAAGACTATGCACAGATATACTGTAGAAAGGAGATCAGACGCAGGTCGAATTTGTCAGCGTGTCTCTATAAGCAAAATATAATATACAACAACCACACTCGGAGGATGCTGAATGCAGGGAGACTCTTTGAGGAGATTATTAGATGTGGTTCTAATCTTATTGCACTTTATTTTCATTCAAATACTGTAAATGTACATATTAATGTATACATGAATTATGTATACATTTCTTTGCATTATGATATAACTACATCAATTATTAAAATGCTTTAGGGGCCAAAATGACTGGATTTAATTTTTCAGTTTGTTTACTTGAGCCTTCTGGAGATTCTTGCTGTGTGTGTTGTAGTGCACTAAAATGTCCAATAACGTACAGTATAAAGTTTAATCTACAAAGCACACCATGCATTTATTGCTTTATTGCAAACATCAGTTTGCCCCAAGCAATACATGTTCACTGAAAACTTCTGGTAACAAGCACATTTTGTATTCTAAACAAATGTACAATTGATCTCTTACCTATTATTACTTAAAGCTTCTTTAGTGCCATAACTTTAACAATCAAAATGGAGCATTTGGGGTCTCGTGTCTCCAAACAGAAACATCAGAGCGCAGAAGCGTGGTGTGTTTTGCCCCGCAGATTGAGGCATATTTTTACAAGGCTGGCATTATGGGTCGCCACAGCAACAGCTCTCAGCAGGGCATAATAAAGTTCATTTTGATAACACAGCAGGAGACAGGGAAAGCTTTAATCTTGGTCCCTGTTCCCCTTAATAGGGAGGCTAAAACCGCCACACCTCCGTAAAACCCAACGTGTCCTCCCCTCCTTATATATGTTGCAGCCTGCTACAGTAGTAACACAGTAATCACTGCTCTTTTTCTGAAACCACATCCTTGATCATGAGTCACCGTGACAACGGCTCACCTAATTCCTAACAAAGTAAATTGGAATGTACGCGTCTTTGCTCATTAAGAGAAACCACGCTGTTTACTTAGCTGTGTCGTCCGTTGTCATTTCATGCTTAGTGCAACAGCTGTCAGTGATTAATCACAAAATCCTTTCCCCTTACAATAAACAGATTTATCTCATCCATAATAACTTTCTCTGTTTTGTTTCTTCATCGATCCACGATGTACTGTGAGTCTGTGTTTTACCTCCAGTACAACATACAAGTGGCTGCAGTCTGTAGCTGCAGAACCCCCCTGAAGTTGGAAATGTAACTGTAACATAACTGAAAGAGAAAAATATTCACACAATAAACTTTGTTAATAAATCTAATATTATTGAATGACAATATTTTAGGTTACTGTCACGTAAATGTTTTTTTCAACCACTATGACATCAAATTAAAGCATATTACTTCACCCCAGCAGTAGTTGTTTGACATTTGTCACTTTTAATTGAGACATTGGTACGGCAAGGTGTATGCCATTCCTGTTTCCATGGTGATGATATTATAGCAATAGCCACAGGTGGATAAAATCTAATTGTCAGGACATACCCTTTAGGTATTTATTATTTTTCATGTTGTCACTCCCCGCAAATGTAATTGTTGCATAAATATGTCAAATTGTGACTTTATCTCTTTGTGTTTTTCAGCAAACCCACTGCTTATTAATTCATCCATGCAACCTGATCTGACAGTGTCGCGTACCTACACCAGCCCCATGTGTTTCCAGGACTCCATTGACAAGGAGCTGATGGCCGAGCACTCACTCCTTGACCCGTTGCCTGATCTCAAGGTCAAAGGTCAGAAAATAGAACTGTTTTGAGAGGCCATGCCGGTGGTAGTCAACTACTTTTGGAAAGGCAAGAAATACAGAGTAGCATGCAGTTCTGCTGTTGCAGTTTGAAGGATAATCCATCTTGTTTTGAACCTGTTTTTCTCTACGAAAGCTGTCATACAAAGAAAAACTACTAATTTAGCTAACGTTAGCTCTTCAGCTGGATCTTGCTAAGACTAGTTTCTGATGCTAAGCTATGGACAACTGCTCTAGAGAATGATTTACACCAAACTGTATTTTACTTTTTAGTCTTTTCTCTTGGTCCAATGTTAATGATCTGCGGGGGGGGGGGGGGGGGGGGGGGGGGGGGGGGGGGG
>JAVQJL010016124.1:0-37500 GCA_036024295.1 Nannoperca obscura
CAATGTCTTGACTCTATTTTCTATTCATTTCACAACGTATGGTGGTGAATAAGTGTGACTTTTCATGGAAAACACAAAATTGTTTGGGTGACCCCAAACTTTTGAACGGTAGTGTACTAGTACAGGAGAAGCCTCTATACTGTTTTGACAATCTATGTATCCCTGAAATAGCATAATTCCTCAACATACTCTAATCAGCTTGTGAGTAGTGAGGGGATTTACAGAAAATCCACTAGAATGTCAGCATAATTGGCTACATATGTGGGGATACAGGCAAAACGAAAAGCACAATAAAGATTGACAGATAGACATGTAAAGCTGAACAGTAACTGCATTGAAGCAATGATTTATCTGAGATACCTTCTATTTTGGAAGAGAATGAATAGAACATTAATAGCATCTGTTGGATGACTGCAGTGAGCTCAAGTTTCCAACCCTGAAGCCGATAGCTTTATTGATCTTGTGAGAAATCACAAACACTGGCTGCAGATGCAAGGTCAATGTGTGAAGGTTTCCTGTTAAGTTAAGGACAATACTTAAAGATCATTTAAAGATAGAAGCTGAAAATGGGTTGTGTGTGGTAGTATCTAAAGTCAAATCCCATGCTAGCAGCTCTGTGAGGTTGTACATCTCATGGCAATAGAGGAAGAGTTAGGGGATCACCAAGTCATTAAGATTCATCCTCTGGGCATCCTAAATGTCTGTACAAAATGTCATGCCAATCCATCTGATAAATGTTGATAGTTATTTTAGTCAACATCAAAAATTGACTGCCCACTCTGCATTTTACTGGTAAATGATGTAAGCAGTGTTGTGGAAAAAGAAGAATCTTAACTAAAGCTTCCCAACCAAATCCCGACCTAAGCTCTCATCACAGATACTTGACAGTTTCCTGCATTTTACAGCACTTTTATTGCTGCTCCTATTGTCCCAGAGGTGTGTGGCTAACACCCTGCGGTGGTTAACAGATCTTGACAGAGGGTTTTATGACCAGAAACTTAAATCACACTCGGCCTGCGAGGGTCATGGAATATTAACACAGAATTGGTGAGACCACTGAGCAGCACTTCCATGGACCTGATATGCAGCAGCGAGTCGAGCTGGTGGGCCTTGTTAGTGAGGGCTAAAGATCCATTTCCTGGTGTGAAAGGTTGCTGAGAGGTGTCTGTCGGCGTGAATGGGGCTGAATGGGGAAATCATAATGGGTGTGAATTGAGACGTGGATCTGAGGTCTTTTTGTGAAGCAAATATGTGTGTGAGCTGGTTTTTCAGCAAGTAAGTGGGACATTGCTCAAATAGATACAGTCTAAATATAGGTATGTCTTTATTTGTAAACCTACTTGTTAGGGATTTGTGTTGTGGGAGTTCGTGTAGAATTAATACAAATTAGCCCATATGACACAAGGCCATACAGAAGACTAAAACTTTAAAATATACTAGCAGTCACAGAGGACAGTCTTCCTTAGAAAAGTATGTTTCACTTGCAGAGATTAAAATGCCCCCATATTGATTTATTCGTCTGGGCTTGTCAGCTTCGGTTCAGCTGTGTTACTTGTTGTGTTAGGAACCTTTTCAAGATTTTCCTCGTAACCAACCCAATGAGTGATTATTCGATGAGACAAAAGGGTGCACCATTGCCTGATTTGTACAATTCCATCTCTATGATGGCATAGCGAAGGCCGTTAACACCTATACACATTGTTGTCTTTAGACTTGTTTGGACGACCTTCCGTAGTTTGTTTTAAGCATACCCTTGCCTTTTCATGGTGGTGAGAATGGGAACATGGTTGATAGTCAAATGCAGTTGTCAGGTTACATGACATAGTCACTGTGTCACGATTTGTCATCTCATTTGTAATATTTTCAGTCTGTTTTTCCTACATATTGTACTCAATTGCTGATAATTTCAGCCACTATCATGACCTCCAAACCCAGCACAATTATATGATCATGGTTTATCACTAAAAGTTTTGCCTTTAAAGCCTACCTAGGTTTTAATCCCATGCAGAAGAGCTATTTACACAGTCTTGTATATTTCATCATGTATTTGCACTTAACGCTGCTTTAACATCAGGAATGGTCTCCATGCTCTGTTTGAGTTTGGTTTTCTTGCCGAACTGTCCTGCAACAAGTTGAGACATGTCACTGTCCTTGTTGATTTCAGTTTTGAACAACCAGAGGGACATCTCCGCTGATATTTGCATTCAAAGGGATCAGTTAAACCCCTTCTTGCCTCCTTGGTATGAACCACAGTACTGGTAGTAAAGTCCAGGTGTGAATGACTGTTATAAATTAAAATGAAGTACAACAATGCAGAAAAGAGGCAAGTCTGCTCAGTTCAATAAACATTAGCCTAAGGAAAGGCCAAATTACCAGTTCTGTTCCAATAGATAAATGAAATGTGCAGCCAGAAGGAGTGAGTAAGTGTGCCTGATATGTGTAAGTGTGTGCGTGCAGTCAGTGTGTAATCCAGACTTGGTCTTGGATTTCAAGTAAAGAAAAGGCCACTAGATCTTGTCTGAACCGCGGTCCAAAGCGTTTTCCGAGGAAATAAAACTCTGCTCAAAAAGTCATTTGAGAGACTTGATCAAAATGTTTCTGTCCAAATGACTTCTGACTTTACTAGCTAAAAGGCTAGACTGCTATTTTTGGCCAATAATGTCCTTTTATTAAATATTGGATATCAGCCAAAATATCAGATATCAGAAATGACATCAGATTCATTTTAATTTCAAGTGAGTATATTTCCTGGGTACTAGAACACGTGTGGGTGGATCTATCAGTCTTAAATAGCTGCTTATGAAATGTGAAGTTTCAAGTGAAGTGATCGAAACACAGAGTACTCGCCATTTTCCAACATTAAAAAACAAATTTAAAGCAGTTCTAGCTATGAGCTAGGTGTGATTCATGTGTTTGCATTTGTTTGCGCTCGGGTCAAAGGTCACTGCATAAACCCTCCATTAGTTAGTTCCTGCTCATCAGCCTCAGACATGTGAATGAGACCAGGGTATCATCCATTCAGCACATTTAATGGATTTGCAGAGAGCTGAGACTTGATGTCTTTGCCTTATAATGGCTAAGACCCATTACAAACCCAGTTTATATTACAAAAGGAGGAGACAAACAGAAAGTTCTGATCTCCTAAAGAGGTCTGCAGTTAAGTTGTGATCTTTTTAAAAGACATTTAAAAACCCATGGAAAATCTCCATTAATCCAACAGTAAAAAATATCCTCTTTCCATTATGTTTCTTGTCTGTAGAATATAAACGGACACCGTCAACACCAACAACAAGGCTTCATTTGAAATGACTTTTCATTGACAGGTAGTTTCTGCACTGTCGCACCCTCTCCCCTCTTCAGAGAGGAAGCAGAGGAGACGGCAAGGTCAACTATCCTCTTGTCTTTTCTAAAGAACTATGGGTCTTTGGCCACAAGCCCAGGCCCAGTCTGAAAGGCTGATATCTGCCTATTGTCTGGGATAAAGCTTCTCATCCCCAAACCTGTCTTCTATTCTCACGAGAGCATTCCTTACCCACTGATTGTCTGTTTTCATTATCTAAATTAAATACTCGTCTGTCACAAAAGTTTTCCTCTTCACCCGTCTGCCCGAAACACGATTTTCAGAGCTTTCATAAAATGCATATCCAGATAAATATCTCAGGAAACTCAATGCACATCTTTCAGAGGGTTAAACACAAAGTGGCTTTTGGAGAGCGGCGCCAAGACCCCTGGAAAACTTGAGAGCTTTTCTGAAAGGTTTACCCTCTGACTGGACTGCCAAGCGCCTCTCTCTCCTCTCAATTTCAAATATATGTTGGCATGCCAGGAAAGAAGGCCATGTTGGCAAAGCACAAAGACAACCCCATCTCTATGCACACAGAGAATCTCTCGCTCTATCTCACTCCTCTAGGCTAGTTAGCTAACAGAGTCATTTCTCATTTGTAACAGGTATTTTGGCATGTGACAAACAGCACTGTTGCCCTCCCTGCAAGTCACTTTGTGGGGTTGTCAGGGGAGAGGGCGTCTTTGTCCTCTGAACAATTGAGTAAACTCATTTGTCATTTTAGACTCTTTAAATGAAGCCATTGCTGCTTTTCAGCCTTTCATAATGAGCAATGGTGCAGAGCTTGTCCATATAATTTACATCAAACTTCCCCAGGCATATAAATTGAATTTGTTTGTATTTTGTCCGCTGTTTTGTATGCAGATTGTTTTACTGCAACTTTTGACATTTTCTAATTAGTATTGCAGGTGTCACCTTTTTCACAAAGTGGATATCTCATTTTGGAACAAAACTCTTCACTTCTAGTTCTGCAAGACTGTCAGGAGTTTCCAGAAGTGGAGTGCTCTTTGACAATAACGTCATTGTGATTGGCTGAAGTGAGAGATGAGGACTGGGGACCCTTCTCCTCTCACTCATTCAGATCTCCAAAATAGGAGGGGGGTGGCGGTATCAGTGCCGGGGTGAGCAGACAGATCCCCTGTGTGAGAATTTCATGAGATGGATGAGGCTGATTTGGGAGGAAGCACGGCCAATATTTAACCAGAAACTCTTCACAAAGATATGAGTTTAATTTTGAAAATCATCATCTGTCTTTAAATTATTCAATACCTCAAATCAGCATGAATAGCATGTCATAGTGTTAAAATGCTGTTGTACGTTTTACGTAATCTAATCCCAGATATTTGGGCATTATATTTTTCAATTTTGTTGTTGAGATAATGGAACAGCTGGGCCAACAACACTTAGAAGTAACCGGCATGTGATCTAATCAACAACTGAGCAGAAATGAATGTGACATTATTAGAGCAAATGACATGAGGTGCATCAGACTAGATGACCCCAGGAACCATTTATTAACAGAGAAGGCAGGAGTGTGCTTGCATTATAAATAGAAATTTGGTTTGGAGCGAAGGAAAGAGCAGTGAAATTGCAGATTGTGACGCAAATAATTACAAATATTATCAAAATAAAATCTGTTGTATCTGGAGGTTTTCTGCTCTTTTTCACTTTTAATCCTGCCTCAGGCAATTTTTTTTTTCTGCAAGTAAAAAGCTGAGTTTGAAATTGACTTTGGGATTATTTACCCTTCACTACTTTCTTGTCAGTGAACAGCTGTCTGGCTTGTAGAACAAAAAAACTGAGAAAGAATAAGACAGACTGAAAGACAGACAAAGAGAAAGAGTGTGAGAGTAGAGTGGACATGTCATCTGGCTCTTAGAAATGAGTTGGGGGTGGGGGGGTGGAAGGCTTGGTGTCACTGTGGTGGCGGAAGGGATGTAGAGATAGGTGGGGTGTTGACTCTGATGTGTGTGTGTGTGTGTGTGTGTGTTTGTGTGATTGAAGTGCAGTGGCAGGAGATTTGCTGTGGAGGGGAGGAATGAGGGAGGGACCGACAAGGTTTGACTGCCCCAAGAGCGCGCGCACACACACACACACACACACACACACACACATCCACTCACTCCCACACGCTCACAGGGATCAGACACACTCTAGATAGAGAAGTCACCTCTCTGCCCTCCTGCTGGCTTTTTGGACTTTTGGCTCGCTTAATGAGTTGCTCATCAGCTGAGGAGTGAGTTGCGTCTTTTCAGACTCCCCTCGCAGCTGACGTTGACTTTCAAAAGGCTGAGCTGTTGGGGGATTACTTCCTGGCTGAGTGGGATCTGGATCTGATTGAGCTTGATGCTGCAGACATGTAGCCAGAGCTCGAGCGCTGTGCAACCGGGGGATTTTGGAAGTGAATGAGAGCTTTATGTGAAGGTGGAAAGAGAGATGCTTTTCCTGGAGGTAAGATGAATATAAATGAGAACACACTTCCTGAAACTTACAGAAAGATTTTGTTGAAAGAAGAGCACTTCTGCAACTCTAATGTGGAAAATGCTTGCACCTAAGTTCCACCGTTACTTAGATCTGTTGGTGAGGAGACATGCAATGGATTGTAGGAGATTTCCTTGGTTTAAAGCAGTGCCTGAAGTGTTGACAAAGAGGTGAGGAGAACGAATGGCTAACGCTTGGCTCAAGATTAAAGTGCTGTGTGTCTAAGGTGATCCTGCATGTGTGTGTTGCTCTATTTGTGATATAGTGTGGACATATGTCTAGGTATTGCATCTTGTGTCTGTGTGTAGTTCTTATGTGTCTGTGCAGGTGGTCTCATTCCAGCTGTGTTAAGTCTCCTGCGCACCCCCTGACACCCATTTGGTCTTAAAACAACACTCTTCACCAGTCAAAGAGCGATGACCTCGGCCTTTGAACTCCACAATTTAATGGTTTTTCTAAAGCAAAATCCATGACATTTAGGGAAAATTTACATTACTTTTTTGCCCCTGTTTTGCAGTAAAGTGCACAACATCTTCAAATCTGTCTTTTGAATTAACCGCAGGTAACTGAAGCTGTAATTATTCTACCAGTTTGATATTTTTATAAATATCTCCTCACTGGGAGAATATGATACACTTTGGGACAATCTGTAAAAGTCAAACTTCTCTGTAAATTAGGATGTATTCCTTCAGTTTGCCCAGGACTGTGTTCATTTGAAATGAACACATTTGACTAACTAATTCCTTGGTAAAGTAGAGCCCCTTTAAAAGTGTCAGTTAGGCGGGGGAGACACACATGATTAACCGTTAGCTGGCTAAATCTGGCCTGTGTTTACACAGACCCAATGTTGTGACTCTTCAAATGCCCTTTTCAGAAACTTTCCCTTTTTAACCCCCTTAACCTCCACCTGTCATGTCTCCACCGTGGCTCTGGTTTAAAGGAGAAATGATTGGACATTTTGTTTTTGTTTTCGACAAAGCCTGCCATTGTGTTGTTGCCAGCGGGTGACATGGTGTAATGTGAGTTGCTGTGTACATTGGCTCAGGAATCCACAGTCACCTTTGGCCCATAACATGGGATGAGAGGTAGGAGACCTGAAGGACAGAGGAGGACAGACAGAAATCATTGGAGTGATGAATGAAAGGACATCAAACTAGAGATTACATGATCAGTCGATTAATAGATTAGTTGACTATTATCATATTTGATTTTTTTCAAGCATAAATGCCACACAATTCTCTGATGTTAGCTAGGTATATTTTGTCATAATGTTAGTAAACTTAATATCTTTGTGATTTTGAACCATTGGTCAGGCAAAATTTTAAATATATATATATTTTCATATTAATCAATAATTAAAATAATCCTTAGTTGATGTACTTTGGCTCATTCCTTTTCAAAAGCATTTCACGCAGCATCATCCTAATGGGAACACAAACCAATCAGTCTGATCATTAGTAAAATGCGATGGTACTTATATTGTCCAGATCTGCGTTGATGCTGGGGGGCCCTGTGGCTTCGAGTGTCACATGTTGGAAACCCTTGCAACAACCCACATGTGCCCATTAACAAATGTCATATCTAGATATTTGCTGTAAACCAAAGCGGCAGCCATGTTGTCACAAACCCCCCCAGAAACATTAATGCCCTAATCCCTAAACGCCACAAACAATTTTACAAACAGCCACAGTGCCATTGAGATAGTGCTTCAAAAAAATCTCACGTAAAAAAAAAGTTGACTTTATCCAATTGCACCACTCACTGGTCTTAACTTAGTTAGGCAAGATAAAGCAGAACAGGTAAAGAAAAGCTTCTGGGTGATAACATTATCTATCCTACCATAAAACCTGATAGATTAGTCACTGAAGAACAAAGCCACAGTCAAATATCCTTTTGTTCTGTGATAAGAGCTTTGGTTTGACTTTTAAAAGCATTTCTAATCTGTAAAATCACTGTTTTGAGGGCCCTGGGCTTCATTCAACTGTATTCTAATTGGGGGAATGCTAAGATTTCCTCAGTCTTGTTACTGGGGTTTGAATACATCGTGGGGTGTGGGAGGCCTTCAGGGTGAGCTGAGAAGACAGAGTTGACAGTTCTACAAAGATGCAGCTGCAAAACTACAGCGTTTGTATTGGGAGTTCAGTTGCAGCTGGTCTGTAAACTTTTGAGGCGGCACAAGCAAAATAATTATTCTTTAGAGAATCAGAATCAGGTTTATTGCCAAGTAGGTTTTCACATACAAGGAATTTGTTTTGATGCATGGGTTCCAACAAAGCAGATATATACAGGAAAAAAAAAGATTAAATAAAACCACTAAATAGAAAATTTACAATAATAATAAAATTATGTTATGGTTGAACTGAGGATCATTACATGATCACACAAAATGAAAAAAAGAAATGGTTGGCACGAAGTACACTAAAATATGACCCCAATGTATGATGTAAAGTAAGTAGTAAAGTACTACAATGAACTTAATCACAAATGTAACAACTACTTTATAATTACTTATAATTGTTACGTAAAAATGGTCACATTTTCGTACAGTCCCTAAGTAACTGATTATCACCTGGCACAAGAATTGGTTTTGATAAATTTAACTGCTCTACAGTCAGTTAACAGGCATAATGTTTAATCAGTAGAAGCCATCAAGACCCTAATGTCCCTCATAGTGCTGCTTGTGTGTAAAAGATCAGACCCACATGAAGTTTGGAGGGCCTGTGTGAAGTTTCTGACTGTTTCTACCCAAACAATTCTATTCTGGTAGAGATTTGCATGTCAAAGAGACAGAGCAGAGCAGGACAAATCACAAGTGGCTTTTTCAACACCTCAAGACCAAAGTGTGGTTATCTCAGGCTGAGAGGGCTCTGAAGAACATGGCTGCTGAGATAAGAGGGGGCTACTGCTGAAGGCGGTAGACAGACAATGACGAGACTGATTAATCCCTATTCATGTAACAGTTTAACTGTTGTCAGCTTGTAAAGAGGGAGAAAAAAAGCAGTGCTGCTGGAAGTGGATTCATGCTGCAGTCTGAGTGGACATGCAGATTGTTTTAACGGTTCTTGATGATAGTTGTCCCATTTATGTAATCATGATTTCCTGCACACAGCTGTAAATCACTGTCCTAGCACAACATGGTAGGCTGCTTATGCTTTAGTACTTTGTAGCACAGTGGATAAGAGCAACAGATGTTTGGTGGGTAACAGCTTGTAATTTCTGTTGCGTCGTTTTCCGTCAAAGCATTTCAATCCTAGTTTCAAAGGTTTAAGTGTACATAATGTACCATCGTTCACTGATGTAGTAGAATATCCTAACAAGGTTTTAATTTTGTAAGACTTCACACTGAGTCACTGCAAGTAAATGCACAGATTTGTGCCCCTGTATAGACGATAAGATTTCGTGCCCAACAATGCTTTAGTTTTATCTCCATGTGTCTGTTTCCATTATATATCACCCTAAATCTGTCTCAAGTTCCCTTTGAAGGTGGACAAGTAGTATTTTGGGCACTTTATCAAGCATAATTCTTTCATGGCTAAACAAAGGAAGTATGACATGCTACACTAATGGAATGGAAAATAACATATTCGCTATTCTTGAGTGTGACTCAAGAGTTTGAACTGTGAAAGGATGGGAATTGTGTGATATGTTAAGGAGGAACCTTGTCTTTTCTTCTCTGCTCTTCTCAAAATTTGTTTTAGCTATTTTGTTAAACTCTTAAAAACACTGCTGGGAAAAACAATTACCTTGTTGAGAAACATAAGAGATTAAAGCTGATTGTAGGAATATACAAAATGCAGAAGAATTTGCAATAACTTCAAAAAAGTCCTAGATCAGCAGTATCCCAGCCAGTCAGGGACAAGAAGTGAAAAGGTAAAAGCCAGAGCTTTGGGTATAATTACAAAAGATTATCAAGCAAACAGAGGAGGTATAGAAAAAGAACTGTAAAAAATCAAAGGTAGGTTCTGTGAATGTGATTCTTAAATCATCCCTTCTTATCCACAGCACCCGTGTGTGATGAACCTGGAGCGCAGTGAAAGAGGAGAACGTCCTTCTCCTCGAGGCCCAGAGATGGAGCCTCGTGCTGGGGGAAAGATGGGGAAGATATCCGTGGGCTTCCAGAGGAGCTCCACTTCAGACGATGACTCTGGATGTGCTTTGGAGGAGTATGCGTGGGTGCCACCGGGACTCAGGCCTGAGCAGGTAGGACCTTGTCCTGCAACATTTTTCCTTCAAATTACCTTAGTTTGACACCCACTCTTTGTCTTTTAGCTATCCTTTCTTGTATGAGTAGGGAAATTACATTTAAGGTTGTGGGCACACCAAAAATATAAATCCCAGCACAAAATAACTTGTGATCCAAGCTGAAAAAACTTAAAATGTTATTTATTGAACATTACAGTTCTGCAGTTGTATCTGAAGATGGAATTTTCCTTCAGAGGATGAGAGTATACACATGTATGCTAACAGCATGTGGTTTTAGTTCAAATAAGGTTGTGTGTAGACATTCTGTTCTCTATGCCACACTATCGGATTAATAGTGCCGCATGTTGACGCCCAACATCTGGCTATGGATTTGTTTTTTCACATTCATTAGTGAGTATTCAAGGTACACATGTTCAGCACATCACAGTCAGAAATGGTTTTAAGTTTCCCATATATATATATTTCTTCGTGGAAAGGCACACTAACAAACAGAATGTTGTCAATGTTTCCTTTTCCCCTGTCAGCGGGGAATTAGCCTAAGCAGACATTAACATTTCCAGTCCCTGTGTGTGGAGAGATTTTATAGTCAGGCATCTGTGAATGGAGATTGGCATGTTTTCCCCACACCGTCACAAAATAAGGACACACATAGCAGCAGTCATACTCCACTGATATCCAGCTGCCCTCTCCCCTCCCCTCCCTCCATCTATTTTGGGACTGTGTTATCAATGTGGTCCCACTGACCATATAACAGAAAGAAAATGGCAATCTAGAGGTCTAAACATAGTTTATCTTATGGGAGTCTGGCACTCCATCTCATTTCTTTCTGAAACAAGTGTAGAAAACAAAGCTACCAGTGGACTGACAAGATGTAATTTCTGTCTCCCAAAATTCATTCATCTATCTTCATCCGCAGGTCCAGATGTATTTCTGTTGTCTACCAGAGGAAAAGGTGCCGTACGTCAACAGCCCTGGAGAGAAGCACAGGATCCGACAGCTCCTCTACCAGCTGCCGCCGCATGACAACGAGGTAGATGATGACAGAGAGACACTGTGTGTGTGTGTGTGTGTGAGAGAGAGAGAGATGGGTGAAGGGAGAGTGAAGCACAAGTTGCTGCTTTTTATCCAGATGAAAATGAATGTAACAGTAGAATAAGCTTCAACTAACATCAACAATATTGCTAATTACTATATTCAAATGACTACGAAAAGTGCATTTGAAACAATACTAGAGCTAAGCCGAGAGATACATGGATAGAGGATTTTCAGCTATTCAACATTCAAAACTTGATGATAGTAGGCAACAGTAAACATGTCTTCCCATGGCTGAGTATTAATACTTATTTGTCCTCAAAGCAAAGAAAAAAACAAAAAGGGTCTAGTTTTGCGAAAACTGTGGTATCGAATGGGCAACTTGAAACTATATCCAGCCCTAACTAAGCTACAGCCAGCAGCTGAGTAAAGCCATAACAACCATGCTAGCCCTTTCTAGTAAAACTAAAACAATGGCCACATTCCCTCAACCATTTGATGAAAAAAACCCTCATGACAGTAAAGCACATGCCAACCTCTTCTGTATAACAGCTTTATGGTGTGTAAACCGGCACTCCTTTAACATCTGTGTTAATAGAGTTTACATTAGGAGATATGGTGGAGGGGTTATCACCTGAGGGGAGGGGCTGGGGTGGATGGGTTCTACTGTCTGACAGAGGTGGTCTCTGTATACACAACTGGAAGATACACAAAAGGGACACTTAACACACACACAACCGCACAGTGTTTGACTGAGCGGTTTTATGATGTTTGTCGGCAGACCTGGTGGTTGAGGAAGCAAACTGCCGAAAGATTCCTTGCGTAACTGTGGTTCGGAGGGATAAGCACTCTGTGTGTGTTGTGTAAGGGAGAGACAGAGACAGTGAGTGTGTGTGTGTGTGTGTGTGTGTGTGTGTGTGAGAGAGAGAGAGCTCACACTCTGACATCGTTGCTGTTGTTTATAGAACAACCAAGCTGGTTGTTAGGATAGTCTTGGTCTTTTATCTGGGCCTTCATCACCATCTCTAAACACAGAAGAATGGTTTGTGTATTGCTCACGCCATCCTTTCAACGCAGCCTTTAGAGGAATTAGCTTTAATTAAACCATTTTCCAGCCATATATGGACTGTGTGCGATACACTACCAAAGTTGAAAGCAAAGATGAAAGATGTACAATCAGCAGTAATGGGGGGATGTTTTTAAATGCTATTTCGCTTTTCCCCTATAACTGGTTTTCCACTTAGCCATAAATCATAAATCTTCCTTCTTTACTAGGTGCGTTATTGCCACTCTCTGACAGAGGAGGAAAAGAGGGAGCTCCACATGTTTAGTGCCCAGAGGAAGAGGGAGGCACTCGGGAGAGGAACACCCAAGATCCTGCCCAGAGCTCTGCAACACACCCTCTGTGAAAATGTAGGTGCCACATGTAGATACCCATGAGCACACACACTTGCATATGCCCACCACTTGCGTCATTTAGTGCTCATATAGCCATAAGGTAAGTTAGCAGTTATGAGGAAACTAACTCGGGTGTTAAGTTATTTATATCACAAGCAGCTTCCACTATCCCATCCCAACGCATAGCAGCCTGAGGCCTAAGCCTGATTGGCAAATGCGATGGTTTTAATCACGGACATAAACCTTCTCATTAGTACGAGAGGGGAAACAGGGAAATTGGGAGGCTCATGCTCAAGCCAAGCGGAGAAGGCAGTTCCTCAAGAGGAATTTGGCAAATTTCCTGCCACCCATCTATATCTCAGCATGACACACTGCAAAAAACTGTACAGGTTAACATGTAATTCTTGGATAGTCTTAAAATCCTACTTTTTCCAAACAAGTCACAGTATGTGGCACCATACACTGGTATAATTACATTCAGCTCAGCTCTGTACATGCAGCTGATTTGAAGACTTTTTCTAGATGCAAGTTTCAGCATCTGTAGATGATAACAGAAATTCACATTTCATTATACATTTTGTATAGGCTATTAAACACATAAACTGTTATGTAAGCATGCGCTGTCAAAGCAAAGTTGCCTTTTTATCCTTTGTGTGGAAAAAGCAAAATGTTTAGAGATGCCAGCTATTTTTCTATTATTTGTCTACCAGCTTGCTGAAGGGAACCTTGACTTTCGAGAAAAGGAAACATCTATGCTCCATTTTGACATTCCTGTTGTAGTCAGCTATAAGCAGACACAACACTGGAAACAATCCCATAACCTGACCTCTGTTTCTTAGTTTTGATTTGGTGTTGCCGTTTTAAACATAGCCTCCAGTGCCATTCAAGCTGCCCTTGATCAGATTTCAGAAAAATGTCCTTTCAATGCAACAAACATAAATATTAGTGTTATGTGGCTTCTGGCAAATGGAGCTCTGACCACTGAGTAAATCACATCCTCTGCCAGGCAAGGAAGAGCAGGCCAGCCATGTTAATTCCACCGGACAGGCAGATGAAGTCTGTCACCACTGAAACACAGATGCTACCACAGGGATGCAAGGTCACACACACTGAAATGACAAATAGGAACACCAACTGACAAATAAAGCCTTATACATACTGAACATAAATGCACACACTTTGTCACACAACACCACTGAATCCAAGGCCCCTGCCTGTCCACCCTGGTAATAATGGTTAACAGCTGGGCATGCTATCCCATAGCTGCCTATGGGTGTTTCATAGCTCTGCTGGGTTATATAAAGACTCTTGGTTGCACGTTCAGACACGATCTGATGATCTCTGTGGAGTCATACGATCTTTCGACTCAAGACTAAGGCCAGTGTATTTTGTTTAAGCTTACAGGACGAAAATGCAGTCCAAATCCTTGGCAACACCTGACTGCAAATGCAATTGGTGACTTTTATACCAAAGTGAAACAGACACCAGTTGAAACATTGAGCAACAAGTTATTTATTTTGATTTAACATTTGTCCTACAACCTCTGTTGGTAATGTAGTTATGCTAGGAGGGTTAGATTTATCCGGTTAAATTATTAAAAGGAAATATTTGTATTAACCCCCATGTTAATACAAAGAGTTCTCCTCAGGAATACACTGGGTGGCGTTGTCACAAGTACCACCAATCATTTAGCAATCTGTGTTTTTGTTGCCTTGAAAAGATTAAATTGCCTTCTTATCAACTGTTGTATTTCTGTTGATTGTCATCACTGTAGGATTTACTGGTGCATCTTGAATGGATCATATTTCTTTGACACTTACAGTATGATCACCTGTTGTTTGGCCTTCTTTGTTTTAGTATCACTGCGAATGAAACATAAGCAGATACGCAATATATTTAGAATAGTTATCTCAATAATCTTTCTTTTGTTTATGTCACATGCCTCATGTGTCACAGGCATCAAATGTCATTCCCTCCACAGTTTCATTCTCACGATAGCATTGTTATCACCAGATGTATTATTAATATATAATAAGCAAGGTCACAAGCTCAATGATGAACCCTTGCCACTTTGAAAAACTGCATCAAGAAGATGCCTGGAATATGAATCTCACAGATTATGTGTTGTTTGTCTTTGATTGTTAGTGTGGAGGAGGCATCAATGGAGGTGAGATGGCAATTTTTGCCTCCAGAGCAGGGCCGAGCCCCAGCTGGCACCCATCATGCTTTGTGTGTACCACGTGTCAAGAGCTGCTGGTGGATCTGATCTATTTCTACCAAAATGGCAAGATCCTTTGTGGAAGACACCATGCTGAGCTTCTCAAACCACGGTGCTCTTCTTGTGACGAGGTAAGATGCAGTAATAGTAGCACTACCCACTACCCCTTGTGTTTTACAATAAACCAAGGCAATATCATTACCATGTCCATAGAGTTCCACAGAACTGACATGGGTATGCGTGTTTTTAGATCATATTTTCAGATGAGTGCACTGAAGCAGAGGGTCGTCACTGGCACATGAAGCACTTTGCCTGTTTCGAGTGCGAGACAATGCTAGGGGGACAGCGCTACATCATGAAAGATGGTCGACCCTACTGTTGTGGCTGCTTTGAGTCACTGTATGCAGAGTACTGTGAGGCCTGTGGTGAAAATATTGGTGAGTTATATTTATGAATTTGTTGTTTTGAATTATCCATCTTTCGGCATTAGAATAAAGAACAAAACTTTTTCATCTGCTAATGTATTTCTTTGACTACTACTTGAAGTACTAATGTACCTAATGCTGTGCTCCTTTTCTTTTCATTTAACAATCCCTTAGGTGTTGACCATGCTCAGATGACCTATGAAGGTGTGCACTGGCACGCCACAGACCAGTGCTTCTGTTGTGCCCAGTGCAAGACATCCTTGCTGGGCTGTCCCTTTCTGCCAAAGCAGGGTCGCATCTATTGCTCCAAGGCCTGCAGCCAGGGGGAAGATATTCATGCCTCTGACTCGTCTGATTCGGCCTTCCAGTCTGCCCGCTCACGCGAGTCAAGGCGTAGTGTCCGCATGGGGAAGAGCAGCAGGCCTGCCGAACAATGGAGACAGTCACAGCTGTTTAACCCCCCTGCCACTGTTCCCTCATTTGAGTATAAATTTGGAGATGGACAGGGGGATGGAGATGTTGATTGTGACATTGGTATTGTAGGGCGCAAGTTAGCCCATCTAGGCCTGGAGGAGGAGAGGTTCTGGAGGGACAGAGAAGAGCAGGATGGCGGTGGAGAGGAGGATCCAGAGGAGTGGGCCCAGCATGAGGACTATATGACTCAGCTCCTGCTCAAGTTTGGTGACCGTGGGATGTTACACCAACTTCAGCAGCCATCCCTGAAATCTCCCAGCCCTAGCAGGCTAGTAAGTGTCTCTGATCCCTGGCTAAAGCCTGATACTACATCTATGGGGGTTACTGCCTCCTCTCCCACCCCTGCCAGTCCCACCCAGAGCCAGACTTCCAATCAGTCCCGAGCCAACAGCCTTAGCCCTGGACTGATGAACAAGAAGCACCTGCCTGAAATGTATTGGGCCCAGTCACAGGACGGATTAGGAGACTCAGCCTATGGGAGTCATCCAGGTCCTGCCAGTGCCAGAAAAATCCAGGAGCTGGAATTGGACCAGGATCAGGACCAATCTGGAACAGGAAGACAGGCCTTCTGGCCAGACACCAGGCAGTGGTATGAAGACTCCCTTGAGTGTATCGCAGATGAGTTGAGGAAAGCTGAGCAGGGTGCTGGAGACTCCATGGACTCCCTGGCACTCTCAAACATCACTGGTAAGGAGACTGCTGGTTGCATGTATTTCGTGGGAAAATGTGATTTATTTTTATGTGGAACAGCGATTCAAAACATGCCCCTTTCTTGCTCTTTTTAGGTGCATCAGTGGATGGAGATGGCAGGGATAGACCTATAGTCTACACCCTTGCCATGAAGGATCCCTCAGTGGCAGATGACTGTGAAAAGATGAGCAACATGGGAACCTTTAATTCGTCTCATCTTCACCACAGTGCCAACTCTCTCAACCTTAACATGGAGAAGGGAGATGAGGAAGAAATAGCACTGGCAATGAGGGCGGGCACACCAGGAGGACTTCTCTCATTGTCCCCACATTCGGAAGGCCTTCCTCCCTCCTTTATCCAGGCACCAGCTCTGAGGAGAAGCAAGTCCCAGTCCAGGCCTCCTCAGATGGTTAAGTTCTCAGAAGACACTGTGGACAATGGATATAACAATGGGTTTGATGTCAATATTAGAAAGCATCCCATGAGTGAGAGGCCACAGAGGAGGGCGTATTGCCCAGATGAGATCGGCAGAGAAAGAAGCCGCCCAACGAGCCACCATGGGCGCAGCAGGCAGCACCACCACCGGCAAGGCCGGCATCGCAGAAGCCGCAAAACCCGCTCAGACAACAACCTTCACATGGTGCCTTTGGAGAAAGCACAGAGGCTGTATGAGCCCCAGCAGCAGGGACTAGTAAACCCGCCTTGTGGTGCAATGCACCTACAGCATCCTGCACACAGGCTGCCCTTGGCTTATTCACAAACCCGATCTGACTATATGAATCCGGGCTCAGCCCAAGGAGACCCACGGGTTGAGCATTTAATGGGTCTTTACAGAGATGAGGATGACTGTTGCTCTACTTGCTCTTCCTCATCATCAGACTCTGAGGAGGAGGGCTATTTCTTGGGCCAGCCAATCCCTCAGCCTCGAGCGATTTCACGCTACTATGCTGAGGACTACCCAACAAGGGTTACAGCCCTCACTTCCCAGAGCCAAGGCTCACAAACTGGTCGCAGAAAGAGCCACCGCTCCAAAAACTGTATCATCTCTTAACAGCTCACAGTTTATTTACATTATCTGCACTACACTAAGCAATAAAGTCAGATTTCCTGATCATGTGGTTTTCACAGATCAAATCTGGGTTTAGAAAGGCAGTTTAAAACAACACACAAGCACAGACTCCGTATTAAGTCCTAACAGAAGGTGAATGGCCAAAACTAAAGACGCATATCATATTTTGGCCCAAATCTACTGAGAAGAAATCAATTCAAACTACAAGACAGCAAAGAAAAGACTGGAAAGACATTGTCAGAACATCAGTTTTTGTGTGTGCGCAAACTTGGCCTATGTACTGGGTCTTATTGAATATTAGCACTAATATAATGCATGGATTGGTACATTTGGAAGCCTTTCTTTATGGTACAGGGCAGAGTTGGCAGAGTGGTGACAAACTTTTTCTTTCATTTCAGCATTTGCAGTTAAGTTTTTTAAAATGTTTTATGTTCAGTTAAGTTTTGCAGCAATTTCTTTGTTTGCATTAAAATGGAAACACATTGTACACAGCCGTTGATAAAGTAGAAAATAGAAATTAACCAAATAATTATTTAATGCATAATAGTACAAAATGATAATGTATATACTAAGTTAAGATTTTAATACTGCTATTTTTATATCTGTGGTTTAAAGAATTGTTTCTTTTGAAGTGTGTGATATAAAACAAATAGCAGTTGTAATGGTAAATAAACATACCTCGTTAATATTTTATGAGAAACAAAGAAGGTGCCACTTCATAAACTGTGTTCTTCACAGTTAAGTGCCATGTTACTCTGTAACAATGTCTATTATAACATATATTCCACAATGCCCACTAATGGTGTACGAAATATAAAACGATTATTGGCAGTAACACCTGCATTTTCCATATTCAGCTGATATGTTCACTACCCTTGCTCTGACAGAACCAGCTAAATGCTTTGTGATGTAAAGACGCTTGTAATAAATATTTTTCTCCTCAAGGCTGTAGGAATGACTGTTCTTTTTTTTAAATTACATATTTTGTCACTCTCCAATTGTAGTGGTGTTTTTACATTGGAATGCAGAGTTTAGAGTATCAAGAGTTTATGGGATTTTGTACAACTATCTGTACTGCAAGACCAGATAGTGATAGATATGACCATCCAAAATATGTGTGTGTCTTAGGGAGACATGCAATAATAATGGCAGTAAACTGATCCTTTTTTGTTAGATTATCTTAGATTAAGTCTGTGATGCCAGTGGGATATTTATGTGATTTAGTTTAAGATCACAATAAAACAAAGATTAAAGTTAACAGAAATCATGTTTACTACAACCTTCAGACATCTCAGTTTGTGCAAATCTTTGTCCCAATATCATCAAAATAATCAAGCTTTGTGCAGGATTTTCTCGGGGGGGATATGGGATATAAAGTTTGAAAAGCAAAATCAGACAAAAGAATGAAGTGACATTTCTAGACAGTACAAATGTATAAAAGAATGTAAAACTGTAAATTTAGCAGCACCAAGTCATACATATGACTGCTAGAGATTAAAAATGGACAAAGCTGAAAATAGTACAAAACAAAATATTGTCTTATCTGGCTTTTCTTTTGTAAAAATGTCATTCTGCTGGAAGATCTTTTCTTAACATATTTTCATCAAAATAGGTTAAATAATGAAACCCACGTTAACCATTTCCACGGTGATGTGAGACTGGTTGTTTTTTAAATAAAGAAAATGCATTTTATGCCAACATTTGACAGAAAAACAACTTTTAATATTTTATAATTAACATCAACTTTCAAAAGAGAACTTGAAAGTAAAAATGGTCTGTTCAAAAACAAACACTGTTCATCCCCACATACAATGCAACGCTGCATGCTTGCCATGTTGAGTTGCTCTTGAGGCTGCTGTGCTGTAGAACTGGGTCAGTCCAGCAATCCAAAATGTATCCAAGATATCCATCGTGTTCAGCAGTCAATCCTACCATGCTCAGTCTCACATAGAGCAGTGTGTCAGTATGATGAGCTGTGATTGACTCCTGTCTTTGAAAGTTTATGACCCGTCAGGGCTGTGGATGGGGTGGTCGAGTCACAGACGGAAGGTTCTGGCTGCCGAACCGCCTCGTCTAGCTCGCTGATGAAGTGTTTGAGGTCCTCCAGACAACGTTCGCGGATCTCGCCGAGGTTCTCCCTTAGGGGAACTTGCAGCTGCTTCTCCAGGTTGGGGTCTTTAGCCACCAGCATCTTTACCACCATGCCAAATGTCTCGCAGTCCTGACGGTACACCTTGAAGTGGACAGGAATATGAATAAATAAAGCATAGAGGCTTGATATACACAAATAAAATGTAAAAAAAACCAGCAAAAAACTAACAAAATGAAATCTTTACTTTCAACATAATCTCGGGAGACACATTTACATTCACATCTACCTAGATTTAGGACTGAAAAGTGTGAACAGGCAGAGGTCAAAACCTATAAGAGCTCTTCATTGAGAGGATGAAAAGTTGTTTCCTTCCTGCTCTACCTGACGCCTAGGTGTAAATATTCCAGTGTCGTTGAGCCTGAGCTGATCATTCAGGTGTTAACACACATCATGTAGTGTCAAAAGATAAACACCTCCTATAGAGTTTAATAAGGGCCTTTTATATAGGACAGGATAACCCAAGAGGCAATAAAAACCTACTTTAGTGGTGGCTCAGAGGCTTATAACAGGTGTTAGAGGGACAATGAGGAGGAGGTGCTGGTATCTTGTTCAGGAGCTGCCATTTCACACTGAGCCTCGAATGTCTCATGAAACAATGGAGGGAGCCCACTGCTGCCAAGTACACTGGTTCAATTTGCAAACCACCAAAACAGAGGTTGGTTTCCAACTCATGATCCTTCATATGAGCCGACATGAAATTCCAGTTGGGGAAATATCAGTCACTTAAGCTGATGGTAATATTTTTAATGTCAGTTTCCATTTTCTTAAAGCCCCTGGCGTGCTGTGGATGGATTTCCACACACAAGAAATTGAGATAACTCCTGCACCTCAATCCTTGCTCTCCAGAAGAGTTTTTTCCCCCCTCATAGCTTCAACAGCGTGTGTCAATGTACAAAAAACATTGCGACAACATTTCCTGTCATTTTCTGAGTTCAGGTGTGGGGTTTTAAAAACAACCCTTGACAAAGGGAGAGCTGAAACACAAGATACTTTTCATTTTCGACTAATTTGCCAATTATTATCCCAACTAATTGATGAATGATTTGGTATGTAAATGTCACAAAATAGCCAGTTCACAATAACTAGTTCTGAGAGCCAAGGGTGACATCTTCAAATGACTTGACTCCTAAGGTTTATTATCGTATAAGACTAAGAAAAACTAAATTCACATTTGAGAACTGGAACCAATGAATTTATGGCTTTTTGTTTTAAAAAATGACTAAATTATGAGTCGACTGACTGATCAATTTATCAACATGCACAAAAAAAGAAATCACAATATTTTCTATATAAAGATGTACGGGAAAAGTTTGACACTATAAGATCCCAGGGCCTTAGAAATATCTATCTTAATCTACTTATAATCTACATATAATCCTATAACCTACTTATCAAAACACACATCAACACGGGGGCTGCAACATCTCCAGTTCCCTGTGGTCCCTCCACTATCGCCATCTAACTAAGGCATAAAATACTCCATGAAAACCATGGCACATGAGGACATTATCTAACTGGACAGTTTGATGCTCTGTTTTTCCACAAAAATGACTAGTCCACAGTGACAGAACTCAGGGACACTCACACCTTAATTTCTCTGTGGGACGCTGCTCTCTCTCCTCTCTCCGTTTTTCTCCATCTGTCCCTCCACTATAGTCAGTATCTCTATGCCTCGTTTAGTCTTATCCTCCATCTCCTGGTCAATTCCCATCCCTGACTAAGTTGAAGTGAATTAACCAACCAATACTGCTACTTATTAAGTGGTGCTGCAAGGGCACTTCTAATAACAAGGGTTGTGTGCGGATACGTCTGTTTATAAATGTGCCTGTGTGTGTGTGTGTGTGAATTAGGCCAGGCAAGGGTGAGTTTCAGTCATTCACCGGATACCAACAGTGGCTTCTGTGCTGCAGGGTGTTCAAACTCACTGGCTTATTTATAGCTTTTCACAATGTCCCTCGAACAGAGAGCATGGTTGGAGTAGAGGAGCGATCACAAATAAAGATCCGCTGTCAAACAGAGTTAATGTCCTTGCAACAACAGATGGCAACCTTCCAAAATCTGCATTATGCAAAACTATTTCCACTGTTGTATAAAAGCTACGTAGTGTTATCTGCACGTAGTGAGCAAACACTATCAATATTTTATGGGCAGTAACCAGAATGTTCAGCTCTCCCTCGTAAGGTGACCTCAATCAGATAAATCAATTTACAGGAAATTTATAGCGAACATAACAGTTTCAGGAAAGAGTGCCGACGTAAACTGAACACACCACCTCCTCTGGGCGTTCCTTTTGCCCATGTGCATTCGTCACGTACAAGAAACAACAGTCACACTGACAAATCTGCACAAAAAGCAAACCTGTGATAGGAACCTGCACTACTGCGCTGAATTTAGTTACAATGCATTGCCCTTTTAACTTTTTATCAATGTCCTATGGTCTAATTCAACAGCTGATAACTGATGACAGTACATTTATTTATCAGCATGCCTGAGGAAGTATCCAATCAAGTAGATAGACAACAACATCTATGAATACAGGGAAAGCCGCTCCCCGATAACAATGTTCTGAAAATGAACTTCCTGTATTCAAAACCGCACTTCCTGAAATCCCTCCCTTGTTATCCAATCAGGAAGGAAAGGACCAGTTCTTGGCTTTGGGGTGAGTCGGTGCACAACTGTCTCTGCCTCAGAAAACCTCTTAAAACTTTATTTTCTATAGCCAGTTAAAAACAGGATTGCAAGTGAGTGCGTGTGCATGGCTTTAGAAAAGAACAAGAACGGAAGAGTTGGAGGCCTCAGTCCATTTCTGCCATCTTTAAACCAACAAAAAAAAATTCCACTGAGGCTGGAACTGTCTGGCTGTCTGTCTCATAGCCAACTATATTTAGATTCAACAAATGAAATAAAACTCCCTTTGTATCACAGCCTAGACTGTGAGGAGTATAACATAATACCCTTTATTGCCTCTCATGCCTTGTCACTCACTATAACCAATTAACCTGCACTGCAGCCAAAGTCAACTTTGACAATGAGAGCGGGTTCAGGTTGAATTTCAGCAGACCAATTTCACTTAGCTACACAAACACACGGCGAGGCGCTGGTATAACGCTGCCCAGCACGATGCCCGGCCCGATGATGGAAAGTTCCGCTTGTGATCTGTGAAAAGTGTAGAGACAGTTGGTGAGCTTTTGAGGAGCTACTGGACTGGAGTATGTTTTGCGTCCATGTGTAGAGATGGCTAGACCAGATTGGGTGCAGAAAGCCAAACATCTGGCCGACACTTGTCAAGTGGCTAAACGCGAACGCCTGCTGCGGCAGGGCACTGCTGCGACTTCGCAGAGCGCATGTGAAAGTGTCTTTGTGGTTTCAGACTGAAATAGAAAGTCTACCATGGCAGTGTGTAGCTGTGTGTTCTGGAAATGATGGGGAATTAATTACCAGTCACCAGACAAGTGCAAATACATTTTCCGGTGGCTGGCCTCATGTGAAAATATTCTCTCGAGTTCTGATTGGTGTTTACAATGGTTTTAAACGGTTACAGTGTTTACCAACAAACGAAAGACTGGTTCCTTCAATTTCCAACCATCTTTCCTTTTTCTCCCTAGACATGCACAGAGAACATGGAAAGACGGAGGGTAAAATGTTTGATTTGATTGCTAAATCTATTTCTGTCCTGTCCTTGTGTGCGAGAAGAAACAAGGCTGACTGAACTTAACAATCGTGACTAATCAAGCCAGACAGAGTGAGGACTGCCAAGTCACAAACAACCTTCCCGCGAGTGATCTGGATATCATAAAAATTACAGTTTTTCCATTTATAACCGTTATACTCTTTCCAGACCCTAATTTCATGACTACACTTGAAGATCAGAGCAGAGGAGCATGAGTTTTACTGACAACGGAAAGACAACATAGTTGATAAGGCCAAATTAAAATACCTAGGATCTTGGTAACGTTCGAAAATACGTAATAACTTACAACATTGGGAGCTTCATCATACCTGACAATAATACATAAAGCTCCCACGATAGAGCTCAAATCAGCGCGAGCAGACACAGATGGGGGAGAAAGAGACAGGCTATAAAACAGGCCAGGAGCTGCAGCGTCAGCAACAGTGTTGTAACAGCGTGTAGGCTCTGTGGCGCAGCTATATGTGAGAGCGCAGTGTGTGCTCCAGGCCAGAGCTGGCTCAGGTTTTTTATGGTCCCAGTAAAGCAGCGGTAGTGCTCACTGGTGCAGGAATGGCCTTCATTAGATAACTGCACAGAGCTGGAACGTCGAGCCCGGGGTGGTTTCTGTTAAGTGGTTCCGCCTCCCAATTTATTGTACGCACAAACCAATGCCAGGTCTAAACTGTACTTGTGTTTCTGCTTTCGTTTATGTGTTCCTGTACATTACCCTAATGTTTCCTATCCCCTGTGTGCGGGCCGGTACGTGTGTGCACTTGTAAAGATGAGTCAAACACTGAGGGAGGGTTGTGATGTTGGAGCCATGTGGAATATTAAGCTGGTATAATGAGCATTTGTTGGAGTTATGTCAGTCAGGACGGGAGCCACCAGGACAACGGTTGGCAGCCGGATAACTTTGGCAGATAATTTTACCCATCACTTAAATACCGTTCGAAAAGTGATACCTGGCTGGCAACAGTGAAAGTGGTTGGTGCATTTTAGGGTGTACCCACCGCTGTGACTGGTGGACAGAAAAGTTCATTTCCTCCCTTGTTAGGAACATAATAGGCAGCTGTTCCAATAATGCCTTTCCAGTAAAACAATCCATGTGTGAGTCAGAGAAGTCAAGGCCACCATACATGTGGGATCGCTTGCCAGGGGCTCGGTATGCACCAAGGTGAAATTTAAGTCTTACAAATGACCTGTAATAAGAGGATTGGAAATTCTGCAATTTTTCAAAAGGGGGCATCTGAGAGCCACTGATACAAAATGTTTATATATACATACACACCAATAAAGTATTCTAAAGACTCTACAGTATATATCAAAAGCAGTGATGTATCAAATCTAAAAACAAGTTCTGTTTGCTGAGGTACAAAAACGATGTACATGTGAAAAATGTATGCAGCACTGTTGATACAGCTATGTTACTAAAGTTGAGAGATTGTAAATCAGGGAAAGCTCATGAGTTTTAACACCGAACTACTACTCGCAGACTCGTTTTAATCTCCCTCCAGTTAAAAAGGTCCGCTGAATGTAAAGTTGGACAGATACCTTCTCGATCTCCTGAGCTTTGGCTGCGATGGCCAGGGCTCGTCGCTCTTGAAAGTTGTCTGTGGATGACTTTTGGCTCTCCTCCACAGCGGGGGCCAGCAGTGGCTCCTCTTTTTCCCCTTCTGGCGGATGGTTCTCCTCCTAAAAAGGGAGAAAAGAGAAAGTGGTGAGTCGCTGCTTTAAGGAAAACTCAGGAAAAGTGAGCAAAAGGGATTTTAAAGCAGCGTTGTCAAGAGACATGAAAAGGTCAACGTTCTAAAAAGTGTACTACCACTGCCAAGACAGAAATGAGACGATGCCAGCAATTACATGTTACAGAGAATGGGAAAGGATGTAGGTCAGCAACGTATAGCTCAATCCCAGATATACAGTGCAACACTATGACCTGACCCACTGACTGAGTAACTTTATTGGAAAGATGTGGTTGATGAGGCGTACTAAAGGATGAAACTTGCACACACAGTAGCTTCTAAGGCTGAAAAGCCAAAGTTTACTCTGCGGGTGCTGCGGATGTCTAGTTAAATTGACAACTAATCAAAGAATTGGGGATTTATAGACATCACAACACTAAGATTGGACCAAGAAGCTGTATATGATACGACATATTCATCGCAACATATGTGGATCTGCATATTGTACACATTATTTAAAATTGTGACAAAAATCTGGCTTAACAGCGAGACATTTTTCAATGTAAATTTATTTCAGCTGTTTATATAGCTTTGGGATAGAAAATGTGGCCAGACAAGCCATGATGAGCCATCTAATGTGTAGACTGGAAACTCTAGTACCCATAAGTATTACTGTAAAAGCAAAAAGAAAGAGCAAAGGGGAGTAATAAGGCCAACTTGGATCAACGCTCAATTTCTTTAGCTCATTTCCTGATACTATTAGAGTTTGAAGGCCAGGGAGCAGAACTGCCCAGCCATGACTAAAGTCCACTCATACATTAAGGGAAACAGGCCAGGGACAAAGTCATATTAAATCTCTAGATGACTGAGGAAAGAAATTACAGGAGATGGTACATCACAAAGCCGAGTGTGGTCTAAAATAAAAAGCACAACTCATAAAGCATCATCCAATTATTCTTCCTCCCATTTCCCCCCTGAAGCCACGCTCGGGAGGATTCCGGCGTGTACGCTTGTGCACATAAGAAAGATCGCCTTTGTCAGTCTTCAGCCTCAGTAAAAAAAAAACAAAAAAAACCCCTCCCTGTCTGAGTCTTTCACTTCAACTCACCGGGCAGAGCCCAACCTGGAAAGAGATGTTACACTATCACTACAAAGCTTGGCAGATACATTTTGTGCAAACTGGGCTAAAATGAAATGTCATTAGTCGGGAGGTCCGTGTAATCTCTTTTCAATGTAATACTAAAAGTGAATTTTAGAGAGAGAAAAAAAAAAGCCTGCTTGGTCTGGTGAACCACGAACTGACCTTTAAAGTCAGGACTGCTGTAGATTGCTAATTACTGCGTTTTAACTAATGATTTTTGTTTGTTGGTGGTGTGTTTTTCTTATCCCCACTGATAACCTGCCACACACATTTGGAGAAAGATAAAGGTTTTGCGGTCACACCCTCAGGATCAACGTGCAAGAGCATTGTTTTAGGCTCCTCATCTTGCAATGTTGAAAAAAACATACAAGGAGAAATCTGTGTGGGGGCGGAAATTTGGAACCAATCTCTCCAAATGACACGACAACCAACTAAAGTTTGTGAACTTTCTTATATGCCTATGTTTTCATTAATCAAAAACAGCAACTTCGTTCTTATTAGCTAGCCCTGTCAATGCACTAAGCTAAATGTACAGCTGAGGCTGATGGAAATGTCAGTGTCAAGTATTGAACAAAGTGATATTTTGACCTGGAGACAGCCCCAGAGGTAAAACTAAGGGATCACCATAGTTACCACAATTCACCCCGTGGGAAACATAAATGTCTGTTCCAAATGTCATGGCAATTATCTAATAGTTGTCAAGACATTTTACTCTATACTATACTATAAACCTCATGGTGGCACTACAGACAATGTCACAGGATCATCGAAATCATTAAGATACACACATCTAGGAACCATGAATAAAAAGTGTTGAGATTAATTGACCGACCAACATTGACATTCCTAGAGCCACACCACTAGCACCGCTAAAAATAACACAAGTGGAAAGACATCCTTCTGAAATTACAACACGTTTATAACCCGTGTGATCCTCTGACCGCTTGAGTTTCTTTGCCCTGCTAGCAACACCAGAGCTTAGCAATTTTCTTGGTTGTTAAAATGGTTGACACAAATTTGGTGCCTTGTGTTGGGACGAAACCTGGTGACCTCTTAAATTAAAAGGACATGCTCTCTACCCACCGGGCCACCAGGGCTTGCAGCCAGAGCTGCTCTTAAGGTCCCCTCTTTGGTCTCTTCTGTCTGGCTCCAGAAAGCCTGCGTGTGTGTTAGTTGAATCCCCACAGCAGGCAGTGGCTGGGGCCATGAGTGCAAGCTTTACTGGGGGCAAGCACGGGCCTTTCATCTTGGCCAAGGTTACGGGTCTGTGCCCCCAGAGCAGAAAACAACAATGCACCACAGGCTAGATCAAACACAGCAAAAAACAGCAGTGCGTGTGTGTGTGTGTGTGTATGGAGGGGTGGGGCATTTAGTAAAACTTTCATCACAGCAGTTGATTGGGTGGTGGTGGGTGGTTCTTGCAAAAATGCACATAAGGAGGAGAGGAAAGGACTATGTTTCCATGTTGTATCTTGTAATTTCTGACAATTAAAGCAAGTGCATGTTTTTTTTACAAAGAGTCAAAAGGAGGGGGGGGTTAGCTAAAACTAACTTTGGCTACCTTAACAGGTAGCTTTCACTTGACAATGCTCTGTCTTTAGCTTAAAGTTTGTTGTCTCTTTGTGACAGAATGCAACAACAGCTTCTAGATTACCAAGCCAAAGTGTGGCTACTAATGCCATATTAAAATACCAATATGTCAGCTTCCGGTCTGAACTCAGTTTTGACCAAAGATGTAGTAAGGCGTTTGGTTTTGCTGGGCAGAGTTAACTGATACCATGCTCCACCCTGGATAAGTGTAACTGACCAGGAAGGGATTGAACACTTTTTAACTTAGTCTTGAACAATACTCTCGTTCATGTCATATCGCAGATATTGTAATTGTCAGATGATGTGAACGCTTGCAGGTCATTACCATGGGAAACTTTCCCCATCTCCAACATCCATGACAGTGACGTGAACGCAGCACAAGACGCGCTGACTGTTGATAGGTCATCAAGGCTTTTCCTGTGGCCCCTATGTTACACATCAATTTCTCACAGGCACAAGACCACTGACTTGCTACATCTGCTCGACACTCGCAGCCAGACACAGTCAGCCATACTCTTTAACAGAAAAAAGAAATGATTGTTCATTGTAAACGTTCTAAACACATCCCAATGAGATCCATGGGGACTTCTCCCGGCTTTGTGGCTAAGATCCTGTGATAAAGCTATGACTTGGGCTACTGAGTTAGCCTCTTCACTTCTGGGTGGCCACAGCCAGACGCACATTGCGCCTAATCACATCTGATTCTATTTACACTCCTCTGCATAGTTGGAGATGGATGATATCAGCAAAACAAGCTATTATTTGTAGAACAGGGTGGAGAGATCTACATTCACTACTTACTCAAAACAGTTAAAAGTATTATAATTTTTTTTTTAAAACAAACTTTGAGGACGAACGGCTCGTACTTTCGCCGACACTTGAGCCCTTTTCCTTACACCATTACAGGTTCTTGTGATTGAAGTCTGCTTACAACACAGGTAAACAAAGCACAGGCCTGATGGCTTTCATGCTCTGCGTGAGGGCCACTTTAAAACCCATTAACATACTTCAATGGGACTAAACACTTATTAGAGGGATGGAATTTAAGAAGTTCCAGATGCATCCTGCTGTACAGCAAAGTCTACAATATCTATAATATATATAGAGCAGTCCACAGTATGTCTGGGATTGAATTGCTGTATTTTTTATTTCAAGAGAAAGCTTATCTTTATGAAAAGAAGCAACAGCTTATGTTGTGTTCTTGTTCATTCAGGTAAACCTAAAATAAAATGTAAGCACAAAACACACCAGTGTTGCAGTTCGGCACTTATTATATACATTTTCCTTGTTTCCATCTACTTTATTCACCTTGTTCGAGGTTGCGCTGTGCGGGGAGCCTTCTCTTGACAGGCCGGGGATTTTGTCTGGAGAAATAAGAAGGGGACAAAAAAGGTTTGACACCGTGAGAGTTGAGTGAGGGGCAAAATAACATGATTTGGAAAAAGGAAATTATAAAACGACAAGAGGAGGAAAAACAGCAGAACTTCAATGGGAAAAGGACAATTAGTATGTGTGGAAAGTAAGTATTTGTTAATGGTAATCAGGGCTCTGAGAAGGTGCTGTTTGGTTCCAGGATCCAGACAGGTACCTAGGCTAGAACATTTGGAACAATCAAGAAACAGATGGTTCACAATCGTGCTCCAAGCTCCAGTGGGTGGATTCACTGTAACGTCCACTCCTCTCTTGTACAGATTCCCACTCACTGATCGGATGCCATTTGTTATTCTACCAACTTTCCCTCAAGCATCCAAGGCTTTGTAGCTGACCAACCAAGTCTACCAACAAACACGAACTCTGAGGACCTCGATATGAGACAAAAAAACAGCGCTGGCTACAGGAATATCCATCAGACATCCAATACCCTTTCCCTCTTCTTCCACACACGACCTGGTGGCATTTTTATGAGGCCTGACAAAGTGGCAGACAGAGCGGAGAGGAAGGCTGGCTGCTGGACACATTAGAAACGCTCTCTGTCTCTCTCAGGTTACCCGGACTTGAAATAGGTTATGCTTAACGATTGTAAGCTTCGTATATTTCCCAAACAAATCCACAGCATGTCACCTCACCTTGCTTTCATGAATTTGTATTGGGGTAAAAGAATTTGGGACGAAAGACGGTACCATGTACAGTATGATGTATGAGTAGTGCTTAAATTGTCTATTTCCTCAGCAAACACCATCTAGAAGTAGAAACAACCGCCAGACTGCAATCTTTTCTATCCTGTCTACAACGACTATACTGAACTGTACTTACCAGTCATCTTGCTCTGAGAATAAGTCGTTTCATACCCTGTAAGAAGACCAAACGGTAAGGTCACTGGCTTTTAACATAACAAATAGGTCTTCTTATCTTACAGCAATCTAGCAAGCACACTCACTGCCCTGATTGTTCACCACAAATATGATTAATGATGTTGTGTTCTGCTTTCAAGAGATTACGATTGTGCATTTCATTTTGAACACATTACTTGGCCATATAAACATGAGGACCACTTGTCATTCCACTGAGCTCTTTTCATGAGTAAAAAGCACCAATCAAAATGGAGATTTTAAGTAGCGCCGGCACGCACTGAAGATGGTCTAACAGAGGGCTCGGGAGGTTGAGATTTACAGACCTACAAACAGTGTGCAGTAAACAAGGAGATACTTTAGCGCTTATTTTGTTGTTTTTACAGTTCACTTGATTCAAGATTTGTTTGGTAGCCTGCAGGGTATTTAGTTTATAGTAAATCCATACAGTCCTGCGTCAGTCAGCTGTTAAAATGGCTAGTTAGCAATTTAGCCATATATGTCCATGCCTGCATGAAAGTACAGCTTTAATATAAAGACTGTAAAAGCCACTGTTTCTACACATTATCCTCATCAAAACAGACATTTCCAGAGCAGACAAACTGGAGTTTGAGTGATGCACACAGAATCACTTCTGAATTGAGAATAATATGGGACAATTTAAGCGTATCTTTCTTATTTGGCGGCAACATTGACTTAAAGCATCACACACATTTCCAGTGTAGGAACCATGGAAAGAACTAAAATATCTCCACAACAGGTAGTAGAAATTGTTTATATAAAAAGGGACCCATTACAGCAAAGTCGACACTAGGGACTAACTAAGAAACAAAACGCATGATGCAACTTAATTCAGACCTGGGTGAAAGAATTTTAGTGTCAAATAGGACACAGATTATTGTGGTTGGAATTGTTTGGGGTCAATTCTTCCGATTGTTTTTAAATTGGATTCTATAGGTTGTATTGTATATGTTTTATTATATTCTATAGGTGTACTGAATAAAAGGCATAAACTGGCCTTTAATTCAGTCTGTCCTTGCATCCTTCTCAAGACGTAGTGGCAGACATATTTGAAGCATAAGATGCCAAAGAACCATGATGAGGATGCAAGGAGATCAGCGTATCGTCACCCAAGTCCAAGCTTTATTTTCACATGGCTGAATGTACAGACCCAAAGTATCATGTCCACTCTGTTGAGGAAAGAGCGCCCCCCAGAGGTGCTCAGAAACACCTGCATGACCCTCTGGACCGTCCACACCTGAAAAGCCAGTCAGCCATTTTATCAGTCAGGGATAAGACAGTGAAATAATAGAAGGAAAATGAAGAGGTCTTGACAATAAATGTACATTTGGGGTTGATTGTCCTCAATTTAAACTCTGATCTGTAAAGAATGGCCTTATTTTTGTGCTCTTTAACATTTTGTATGAAGTGCTGCTTTTCAAATGACTGATGTTTCACTCAGTGTCCTTTTCATGCATCCTGACTAAAATTGCAACTGGAGGCGGTGACCATGAATGCTCCGCTTCATTTTGGCAGTAGTGCCAGTTATACATGAGCAGGTTCCATCAGCCTACACTGCAATGTAATCCATCTGTACATTTCAGGATGTGCCAACTCCAAACTCCAAATCTTTCCCAATTATCAGCCTAATCACAGGAATAAATTCCCCTTTGTGCCATGAAGGGGTTTTTAAAAAAAGAGCTCTGTGCTGCATCAGGGGAGGGGAAACTTAATTCTACATACTCTTGCCTTGCTGTGAGGGAAATGGCAGGCTCTTGGCTCTGTCTGGCGAGTAGCCTCTGCTGCTGACGCTGGAGCCGGAGCGGCTGTGGGGGGAGCGGGCCACCTCGCGACGCACAGGAGAACGCTCTCTGAGCGGGGGGAATGCGGCAGCCTTTCTCCTGTAGTGGTCTCTGTCCTCCCTGGAAAAGCAGAGGGAATGTGTGGGCTGTCATGACTTGAATAGTCCAAGCATCCAAAGTGTTGTGTAAATGGCAACTTATCTCCTATTCCTCATCTGACAAAACTAACTCACTAGTTACAAACCAATACCATAACTGCCTTAGAGAATCTAAACACGTGTACTATTCCCTTTGCTTTTTATTTTTCTGCCAACACAGCCCAACGCTGCCATCTAGCATCGTGCAGAACTAACAAACCCCAAGCCTGAATACTTTGTGTAAAAACCTACGGTGTGTTGCAGCTACAGTGACGCTCAACCGTAATTACAGTTTGAGGTATGGAGCGTGAGAGAGCGATGACAGAAAAACAGGAAGAGCAACAAACGAGAACACAAGAATAAAACGGAGGATTAAAAAGGTGGCGAGGAATAAACCAGAATGCAATAACTTGATATTAAAACAGTCAGAAAAAAACTGCACAGCCCATCGTATGTGTTAAACACACACTTGAATTGAATTACTAATACGAATACCGTTTCTCCCCTTTACAGGCTTTGACATGAATGCATCAGTGAGGCCTAAACATATGCAGGTTTTCATTTTCACCAAATACACTTGCTGTTTTCACTAATTACACACTTCCTGCACATGAATGCTCTATGCAGTGAGAAAAGTACGCGTTCACTCGTACCCTCTGTCCAGGTTGAGGATGGCTTGCACTAGTGTGTCTTCCCCGCTCTCTGGGAGTGATCTGGGCGCTGGGTAGATGCCCTGGTTTCGCACACTATGAGGTGGAGGTGCGCGGGCACTGAAGGAAAAACAAAAACGCACAAATGTGGGGTCAGTTGCAGATACATACTGTATGCAAACATAGTGCGTAGCATGGCAACAAGTGGCATTTGGATTTAACTTTATTCAAACAACCTTAAAATGCCAATGCATGCAAAAATAAATAAATTGTGTAAATTCTATCACTCATTCTATCCCTGTAACTCCTGACCGCCCCTGGTATCTCTGTATCCCTTTATCAAGCCCTCACCACCTCTCATCACCAAACACAGCAATCAACGGGCTGGAACTGACTTTGGTGGCCTTTCACAACTCCAAATGTTGGTTTGGAGTGAAAGCCTTCTTTTCCCTGTTGTGAATCTTGTTAGTATAATTTATCTGTCTTTCTTTCCTGATTTTGCAATAGTGCATTTTTAAGATTGGCCCCCGTCCAACTTTCAGCATCAGCATACTATTGAAGGTGTTTAAGCTGAAATCTTTTGACTGCAGGGCATCTAGTGTCATGCTAAGTTGTGTGGTCTTATTTCACCTGCTTGGTCGTTTTATCCAGCATGGACATATTTGTCCATGTATAATACATCAAAAATGTACTTAGACATATCATTAATTTTGGTCTTGTCAAATTGCACACCGGAAAACCTGATTTCCCCCTGCTGTCCATATATAAAAATCTAACTTTAATGAGTGATAGAACGTATGAAGTACAACTTTGTTTTTGGAGAAAACAAATTAGCTCCTTTAAGACAAACGGAGGCAGTTTACCCAAACTCCAAAGGCCGTCCTGTGTGTGGGTCTTCCCTGGGTACTCTGTAAGGATAGTCCTCCTATGCAACAAAGAAAATGCAAAAAAAACCTTTTTCTTCATATGATTTGCTTATGTCCAAAAATAATAAAATGTTCTGA
Organism: Nannoperca obscura; assembly: GCA_036024295.1. NCBI lineage: Eukaryota > Metazoa > Chordata > Actinopteri > Centrarchiformes > Percichthyidae > Nannoperca > Nannoperca obscura. The sequence continues at coordinate 33,450 of JAVQJL010016124.1, forward strand.
AACTCCGAACACTGTAACAGGTTTCGATTTCAAATTGTGTGTTTGACCAAATACATCTAAAATTGCAATGTAGTATCTCATGACTGTCAAACTGATTGAAAAAAATACTATAAATTTAAATGTTAAGACATTGTTGCCTGAATTTTTGTCCAGAAAAAATGTCACCAAGTTAACCAACTATAAAGATGAATTCATGTACAAAAAAACGACAGCATTAAAGGGAAGCCAACTAATAGCATAAACATTTAAAGGCAACAAAACCCCTCACAATGGAATGTCAAAGTCTAAGAAGCAATTGACATGCATACCATAATGAATGGCTACAATGCAGTACACACTGTGTGGCTTGTAGATATTTCAACTTGAAGCTTCAACTATAGTGCCCTCAGCTGGCCACTATGAGTGTGCATATTAACCCCACAACAGCAACATGTTAAGCGGTTCTGATGTAGCCATATTAGTAGTATTGTTAATTATTGGATATATGAAAAATGAGTACTTATATCTGTGTGGCTGATTAGAGTTGTTTATCAATGTGACTTAACAATTACAAGTGGCAGCTGCTAATATTTCTGACTTTTGGCCCAAATTCAATTCTGAAATAATTTTGCTGTAAGTCAATGGCTAGTTTGAAACTCTACATGTTCCTATCCCTTTCTTAAACAAGCAACTTGACTTTATTTGTTGGGACATTTTCCTCAGAGTCGAGGCAGTCTTCGGACGTTCCTAATATAGTATATCTGATATCTGCTGCACAAAGATTTACTCTATACATTTGATCTAATTTGTTTATATGTATACAATAAGCTATACAACAATGTTATGTTATGACATTTATGCTCTCACCCTCCTTGAAGGAGGACCAGCTCTGCGTTCAGCAGGGAAATGAAGGCTGTCACCGTGATAACCCCTCTGATCTTCATGGTAATTTCGTGGGCCTCCTCCGTTTGGGAAAAAACGCAGACCTCCATCATATTCGTACCCGCCACGGCCATAGTCGTCCTCTGGCCTGCTGAAGGGGCCTCTCCTCTCCACTGCTCCAGCAGCCCGTGGGTAAGGACCCTACCAGGATGGGCGTATTTTATGATCTTACATTTTCATTTGGAACTTGTTTTTAAAAGAATGGTTGTTTCTGCTTGAAAGATGAAGAAGTCTTTGTATTTGTATGTGAATGTGCATACTTTTACCAAGTATACCAGGAGGAGAAAAGAGAATGTGAAGTCCCTTTGTACACACTCACCGGTCTCTCTGTTGGAAAGCGTTCATCATACACCTCTCGTATACTCCTGTCTCTCCTGTACGTCACTGCAATAGGAAAAGAGTAAAATATACTGAATGCCCTTTACATGGAATTGTGCAAGGGTGGTTCCACAAAATAATGAACACCAATGTATTGATTGGCGGTGTCTTGTGATGTTCCACCAATGTCTTTGGGGAGCAATATTCCAGTAAAACACATAATCACTAGATACTCAAGAACATAGAAATATAGTCTATATTTAATTCGATGACAACCATGTGACTGGAAAATGTTGTGTTTGTCTGTTTTCGTAATTGAAAGCATTTTGATTTTGGCCTCAGTCAGATGCAGGCTCTTGCAAAAATACTTCTACAATATATAAAATGCTCTGGATATTGTGCCAATTCTTGCATGTGCCACATGAGAGAATTTCAGACAAATAATCCAGCTTTTTTGAATATTAGATCTATTCAGGCAGGAGTTGCATGTCTCGTTTCGTGTTACATGAATGCACTGTAAAGAAAACGGTTAGTTCTTAACTTACTTTTGGACTCAAGGACTTCTGTAAACCGTGGTGATATAGAGAAATAAGATCTTCAACACAATCTGTAAAAAGATTTTGAAAAACAGTGTTAAGACCATGCATTTGGGCTACGTTTTCAACTGTTTTAGAAAGAGTCTGTATTATTAAGCCTATAAAAGGAAAAAAAAAAAAACGAGACGTCGGAGTATGAAAGTATGCAATAAGATAAGACAGGGAAAACTCTTAGACCATGAGATGTGATCCAGCAACTGAACCAGCTGAGGTAACAGCTGAATGTTCATATGACCAACAACATATCTAACATAACACTGATTTAATATCAACCAACCGACAACCACCCGACAGACAACTTACAAATACCATTGCAAAATGTTCTGTGATGGTGATTGTACTACTTACTACTGTAGCTAGGTTCATTTAGAACGAACAGTTAGCATTGCTAATTAGCTATCCTCCATGTATACTGCAAACATCCGCACGTTTTATTTAATTTGAGGGCAAGTTAACTAATCGATAGTAACACACAAATGTTTACGGCAAATATACAGGTTTTGACCTATAGTAACGGTCATCTATGTCACACAAATTAATAAAACAATCTCACCTTCCTCTATCGTTTAGTTAGCCTAGTCTTTCCGTTAGCTAGCTACATGAACAAGGGCTGTTTCATTGGACTAGGACTACGTCAACATCATCAAGTTGCGACGTGCGTTCATGGCGTTTGTTTCTCTTTGCTAAACATTAGCTGCATGCAAATACACACAATTCTGCAATTTTAAACACATTTAGGTATTTTCCTAACGGTGGAGGCTGTGTTGGTGGGTAATTTGGTTGATGTACTCGGCTTCTTGAAGTAACATTAAAACGTATAACGCTGCTTACTTAGTAAGTCCACCAAGCTAGCAGAACCTGGTTGTGCATTAGACATGTTTTATGATAATATGGCTGTCTTATTTTTCCTTACAGTGTGTCACATACGTCCAGTATGAGTGGGGGTTTGGCACCAAGCAAAAGCACTGTGTATGTGTCGAACCTACCATTCTCTCTGACCAACAATGACCTACACAAGGTAAGATAGTCTCTGCAATTGTTGACAACTGTTCATCAGTGTTAAGAAATAATGTTTAGCAAAAAGTCCACTGTGGTCTTTGAGTCCAAGCAACTTCCTTAGTGAAACAGATCACTTTCTCTTATTTCAGCTATTCACCAAATATGGAAAAGTTGTAAAGTAAGTAATGGCTCTGTCATAATTCATTTTTTTTAATGTTACATCAACGTGTAAACAAACAAAGTAGTCAAGGAATACATAACCCCAACAATCAGTTAAAGGCTCTGAATACTTGCCTGTAGTACAGTTATGGTTATAAAATAGGTATTAATAACGGTCATGTCTATTTCAGGGTAACAATCGTTAAGGATAAAGACACTCGCCAGAGTAAAGGGGTGGCGTTTGTTCTCTTCCTGGACAGAGAGTCGGCTCATAACTGTGCACGAGCAGTGAACAACAAACAGGTGAGTCTATTTCACATCCACACCATACGTTTTCACACGCTGTATGTCACTGAGCATAAGCTGCAGTCTCCTTGTCAGCGATGTTTCTTCAATGTTTAGTCACTTGTCAGAGTTGTAGCTGTGTTTGTCTCCCAGTTGTTTGGCAGAACGGTGAAAGCGAGCATTGCCATAGACAACGGGCGGGCAACAGAGTTTATAAGGAGACGGAACTACACAGACAAGACTAAATGTTACGAATGTGGGGTGAGAGCATATTTAACCGTTTTTTGGGCTGTGAGATCGTCAAATGTTATTGAATAACAATTGCAAGTATAATCTTATTTCACGTCATCACATCACAGGATACAGGTCATCTGAGCTATGGGTGCCCCAAAAACATTCTGGGAGAGAGGGAACCTCCGAAGAGGAAAGAAAAGAAAAAGAAGAAAAAGGCTCAACAACCTGAGCACATGTAAGTAGTAGTTAAGAGCTAATATTGTGAGATATTGTATAATAGACTGTCTCGTTTTTTGTAATTCTGGCATCTTTTACCCTATAGTGAAGAAGAAGAAGAAGAAGAAAGTGAAGAAGAGGGAGAGGACCCAACCTTAGATAGCCTGAGCCAAGCCATTGCTTTTCAGGTAAGTGAGCAGATATAGAAAACTTAAAAGCCAGTGAAGACACGTGATTCAACATCTTGCATCTGATTTACTGTATTAAATTATGGAAAGTTTGTTCCCTTTTGTGTGTCTTTGCAACACCTCCACTGAAATGCA
>JAVQJL010016124.1:42500-46778 GCA_036024295.1 Nannoperca obscura
TGACAAAGAGCAAACTGGCTGACGTTCCGCTAACTCTGTCAGCGGGCTTGGGAACTTGTGCAGCCAGGAAGTCAAATTTGAAGCAAACACAAGTGGGACCTGGCTGCACACACAGAAGTGAGTGTTTAAATATTCACTCGACACATTTTTAGCTCTCTGGCCGCAAACCTGACGCAGTTATGTTGTGGAAAAATATGTTGTTTTTTTTATCTACGGCAAGCTTCTTGCTTACAGTATTTAATTAAAGCCGTCTTGGAGGAGCTTTGGGATCACAGCATATCATGCAGCCTCATTACCTTAAGACTTTGCTGGGGGAAAAAAAGTCGAGAGACATTTTATCTTCCTGCCACTCTTTGGGCTCAGTCCAAGCCTTTGAAAAGCAGCATGATAGATGAAAGTCACAGTACAGTGGCGTGGTACTTTAAAAATAGGCTGTTTGATTAGTGCAAGGTCACAGGTTTGATTCCTACATCAGCAGAGTATCCTTGAGCAAGACACGGAAGGCCTCCCAGTGCACCCATTATGACTAATCCTGGATTAGAGTGTCATCTTAATGTTTAAAAAAAAAAAACGATGGAAGGTGGGGCATGTGTCAGATGTTATTGCTCCTCTCTGGTGTTTGGAAGAAAAGCCGAAAACGACATGTGAAGTGGCGCTGACAGACAGCTGTTAAACCCCAACCTAAACACCAGCCGCAGCCAAATACCACTGGGTGTAATATAACCGTGTGTGTGTGTGTGTGTGTGTGTGTGTGTGACCTTTTCTGGCGTCTCACCTGAACCCACCTGCATCTGTTCGCCGAGCTGAGCTCTGACAAGTCGGGCCCACCAGGGAAACCACTGTGCGTTCAGTAGCTTGTCTAGCAGCATTATATTTCTACAGGTCAGGACAGTGATTCGTTCTCGTTTGTGTTCACTTACACACAACCCCCCCCCCCCCAGCCTTTATCTCTGCGTTCTCACAGGTATTCATGTTTGCGCACTTCTCCCCGTCTCTCGCTCTCCAGGAGTTGAACTTAACCTAGGGCGTCTCTCGGTGACAGATTGACTGGTGTGCAGGTTTTGTCAGTTCCACCTAAACAAGCACCAGCCGCTCCGTGCTGGCTGGGAACCTGTCAGCGTTAGGCTGTTTGGATGTAGTTTTCTCGTCCTCCGCGCAAGTTCGCCCTCACAGTTCATGTGCGGTGCACGCACCAAAAAGCGGGCGGCAACGCAGTTGGCGCAGTCTCAGTATCTTGTGCACGATTCCAACATTTTTATTGAGTTTATTTTACATGCAAATAAAATAAACTCAAAACGGAGGAAGAACAGGATTACAATAGAAAAAGAATAGGAGCTGCAACTTTTCAGACTATTTTATCTTTGACTAACTATTTAGTCCAAAAAAACTTCCAAAAATAGTGAGAAATGTCCCCAAATTCAAGGCGACATCTTCAGGTTCCAAAACCTGGAAGATATTCGGTTTACACTGATATAAAAGCTGCAAATCTTCATCTTCTAGAACTCGGAGCCAGCGAATCTTGGGCGTTCTACCAAAAGAAGACAGTGATTATTCCCACGTAGATAGATGAGAAGATGAGTGAAATAAAATGTCATCACAAAAATCCAAAAGTAATGCATTATTACTGATGGAATTGTTGCCATTTCGAAGCTCTTGCATGAACTTTATGAATCTAGCCAGTGATTGGTTGCTGCAGATATCCATTTGAAAAAAGAGATACTGATCAGCCTGCCGGAGCTATCTGATCATGTGAAACAAACAGAAACTGTGAGCCACAGCAGAGAGTTACATAAAACCAGTTTATGTAAAGCAAAAAGGAAAGGACTAATTATCTCCCTTTTTTTCTTTCCGTTTGCTCTCTGAAAATAGCTGCATTGGTAAAAATGTGTGCAACAGCCATGGAATAGAATTATACAGTATGTACATACATCATTTAAAATGCTGCCTGAAGGAAAATGTATTAGTTTGAAATGCACAGTGTAAAGTGTGAATTAGCTGTGCTGTTCCACTGCCTGTGTAAACATTTATTCTTACAAGACTTGAAGACAGAGTTCCCGTTTGGCAATATAATCACTTCCTGTTCTTACATCTCTGTAAGGCGCGTTGTTAGCTTCTCGGTAAGGTTTGCCCTCCTCTCCACACCTCTTTTACAGGGTCGAGAATCAAACAAATCCTTTGAAAGCAGTAGCTGTTCTGGCTCTTTAGCTGGCAACATGTGTGGGAGAATGACACCGCCATTTGGCTGCTGTGTTAACGTTGGTGTTAATTTCCCGATCTGATCGCGCAGAAACTAGCAGAGAGCAACACGTTCGACTCTCGCCTTTTTAGAGTCACGCGTTTTCATTCACCCGAAGCGCTAACAATCACAATTATGAGGTTTGGTTTGTAGCAGCCTTTGGAGCTAAACCGTTGCGTCACGCACGCAGTTTTGGAACAGTTCTTGGGCCACGAGTGATTGTGTCATCTTTAGAACAGGCTACAACGAATGAGGATGGACAAGTTTAATGAGCTTGATGTGCAATGGTGACAGATTTAGTTGCAGTAATAATGTCAGTTCCTCATATACGTAACATCTTAAGTAAAATGATTGATACGTTCTATGAACTGGTATTACGTGTAATCAATGTTTGATAGTGCCTTCTAAATGATTACATCCTCTTATAAGTCACACAGTCGGCTCAGTCGTGTGGGTTACTGGATTTAGCACCGCATACAAACACCGAGTGTTCACCAGGGACAATGAAGCTGGCTGTTATCGCGTCACTGTGGCTCAAGATTATGGCTACGTGATAAGCCTGTAATTACTGCAGCGACACTGATGCATGACATACTGCGCTGTGTGTGTGCACGGGCGGACCTGTGTGTGAGAGGAGAATGTGGTATAGTGTGGCTAGCGGCCTGTGGAAGGTGTCATAAACCACAGGACGTGGAGAGCCATCTGTCTCTCTCTCCCTCTCTCTTCCACACACACACACACACACAGGGTGGTAGCATGTACAGGCAGGGAGAGGCATTAATCATCGGGTTGGAGGAGCTCCCAGGAGCAGCCTACAACCCGCTGATAGAAAACCTGACACACGTACACCTACACCCAGATTGAGAGAGTGTTCAACAGGGCATAAAATGAGCTATTTCACAATGATCTTACAATCATCACAGAACAGTGAGAGGAGATGTGTTTATAGCAGCACACTCCAGTGCTTATTTTCAGTCCCATCAGCTGTCCTGTGGGCTGTTTGCTCACACAATGTACTGGACAAATGTTAGCAAGCAGTCCAAACATCTGCAGGATTCTGTGCTGCCGTCTTTTAGCTCTAACACATTACCAGTTCAACGTTTTGCAGAGCAAAAGCCCAGCCAGGACTAGAGACACCTTTTCCAGCTTTTACAATATTTCAAAATTAAAGACTAAAGCTAAAACACTCCCCTGACTTGAAAGCTTTTTTTTTTTTGGAAACATACTGCACCTACATCAGTGCTCTTCGTTTGTATGGACCTTTCTGTCTTGGCACAAACTTCGCCCCCGAGGTAGGGCCTGCAGTGGAGGTTTTGGATGTGTGACAGCACCAGTCTTCACTTTTATTAGTCAGTCTGTCCATCCAAAAACATAATAAAACTCGAGTGGCTCCTTCCCTTTAAGCAGCTGGTGGGCGTACTTTGGTAGAACGTACTTCTCGGTCAGAAATGTTCACACGGTCTGTGAAGGACTGCGTTGGAAAATGTAGGTTCTTTTAACCTCACTGACCTGTGAAAACCAAATATCTCTCATGCAGTTTCTCAGATAAACTGAAGAAGTGTTGCTTCTATGTCTTAGGCTAAATAACCCGCTTACAAACCCAACTGGATCATTTGGATTGGTTTTGGTAGACTAGATGGCTCATAGTCGTTCTTTAATAAAAGGTTATTAGGATTTGTCTAGAAACAGATTCTGACTCCGACACACTGTGTTCATCTGTGACAGTTGCTGCGTCTCTGTGAGCCGTGGCGTTGACGACCCATTTGTTCTCTGCGGCAGAGACTTGAACGGTCTTGCCAAACCATCCCCGATTCACAAGTTGACCACCTACGGACTTGGTTGTGGACAAACATTTACTATCAGATTGTGAGAAGCTCAGGAGTGGGGGGGGAGGGTTGGTTCTTCCACGGGTGTCTTCGTCGGGGGGGGGCGGGGGGGGGGGGGGCGGGGCGGGCGGGGGGGGGGGGGGGGGGCGGGGGGGGGGGGGGGGGGGGGGGGGGGGGGGGGGGGGGGGGGGGGGGGGGGGGGGGGGGGGGGGGGGG
>JAVQJL010016130.1:0-19295 GCA_036024295.1 Nannoperca obscura
GGTGCCTTTAATGCCAATTAAATGTTCTAGTCTCTGTAGTAGAATGTGATGATCAATGGTATCGAATGCAGCACTAAGATCTAATAGGACGAGTACAGAGACAAGTCCTTTGTCTGATGCAATTAGAAATTCATTTGTGACTTTCACCAGTGCTGTCTCTGTGCTATGATGCAGTCTGAATCCTGACTGAAAGTCCTCAAACAGATCATTGTTGTTTAGAAAGATACACAACTGATTGGTGACTGCTTTCTCAAGGATCTTGGAGAGAAAAGGAGGGTTAGATATTGGTCGATAATTTGATAAAACCCCTGGATCAAGAGTGGGTCTTTTAAGAAGAGGTTTAATTACAGCTACTTTAAAGGACCACGGCACATAGCCCCTCAATAAGGACACATGCATCCTATAGAGACCCTGCATGCAGAATTTTGTAGATCCATATTAAACGTCCAAAGAAAGACACCAACTTATGCATGCAGGGCAGAATTAGGTCGCTACCCATTGATTATTAACATTAAAAAAAACAGAAGAAGTCCTGCCTACCAACAGACGACAGAGTCTATGGTCACTGCATGACAAGTGAAGTTGAGACAGAGATGCAGTTCCTGTTCAAATGTGGCAGATGCATATCAGAGAAGAATACTTTAAGAAATGTAATTGGTTTGTCCCAAATTACAAAGATCTCAGTGACGATGAAAAGCAACAGATTTTATTAGGAGAAGGACCTGTAGCAGACTTAGTTGCACAATATATGACTGCATGTCACAAACATATGGAACATAATAACACGTCTGAATATGACAATTAAGTATCTTGACACAACACCCCCCCACCACACACACACTAACATCAAAGCACACACAAACCTTCACACACTTCCACAGTCTCGTGTAGTTACGTTCTTTTGCTATTTCCCTGATTTTTATGAATTGTACCTTTTTATTTTACTTTATTTTATTTTTTAAATTGTTTTAATATTATTACCTGATGCTTTGGCAATATATTCTTTGCCACACAACACACACACACACCCATCAACATCATTAACAGACTCACACACACACCCATCAACATTATTAACACACACACAAACATACACTTCAGCATCATTAACACACACACACACACACACACACACACCAATTTTATATAACGCCATATCATAACAAAGGTATCTTAGGGCACTCTATCGCATGGAGCAGGTCGAGACCAACTTTCACACACACAAAGACCCAACGATCCCACTATGAGCCTTTTAAAAAGGACAGATTGATCATATCTAGTAAAGAAGTGCTAAATAAGGGTAAAACTTCTTTAAGCAGCATAGTTGGGACAGGGTCTAACAGACATGTTGATGGCTTTGATGAAGAAATCACAGAAGATAGTGGATTAAGGTTGATGGGAGAAAAGCAGTCTAAATGTATATCAGGTTTTACAGTTGTTTCTAAGATCCCTGTGTTTGAAGATAAGTCAGTTGATATCAACACACACACACATACACATACACTAACATCAAAGCACACACAAACCTTCACACATATCCACAGTATCACACATGTAATTAAGTTTGTTTTTCTATTTCTCTGATTTTTATGAATTGTACCTTTTTATTTTACTTAATTTTATTTTTTTATTGTTTATTTATCATTATTATCTGATGCTTTGGTAATATATTCTTTGCCACACAACACACATACCCATCAACCTCATTAACACACACACACACACACACACACACACACACACTCCCTTTAACATCATCAACACACACACTAACATCAAAGCACAGACAAACCTTCACACACTTCCACAATCTCACATGTGTAGTTAAGTTTCTTTAGCTATTTCCCTGATTTTTATGAATTGTAGCTTTTATTTTAAATTTTTTTAATTATTATTTATAATTGTTTTAATATCATTATTCTCTGATGCTTTGGCAATAGTGTCATTGTTACATTCATGCCAATAAACCAAACTGAATTGAGAGAGAGAGAGAGAGAAACAGCCAATTCAAGCCAAATTGCTATGTGGGATGGAACGTGCCTCGAAAATGTCTGAGATTGGCGGCTCGAGTCGAGTCGCCACGTGTGGACGAGCACACCCGAGGAGGCCCAAAAGCTCCAGAATGGGCCCACAGTAGAAATGTCTCCCTCCTTCCCTACAGAGTGACTTCTTCCCTGGCTATCTGAAGCACCAGGTGAAACTTCAGTTTCACAGTTTAACTGTAGTTCCAAAAAATCATGTTCATCCCAAATAGAAATAAGAAAAAGAATAACAATAGGAGTGACAAAATCTGTGGAGATTAGCTACTCACCATTAGAACAACAAACAGCTGTGGGGGTAATGCTTCACAGGACACGTCACTTTCAGTGTTGTCACTTCAGAAAAAGATGACAGGGTTGGGTTTTTCCTGATGAACATGTCTGTTGTGTGTGCTAAATGTAACATTCTCTCTTTCTGCAGGATAACCTCTTTGAATGGCACTTCTCTGTACGTGGGCCCCCAGATTCCGATTTTGATGGCGGGGTTTACCATGGAAGGATCGTGCTTCCCCCAGAGTACCCCATGAAGCCCCCCAGTATCATCCTCCTTACAGTAAGACAGAGACAAATGCCAACTCTCAATCACATCTAATTATTTTTCTGCTGAAGCAGAACAGGAAGATGTCAAATCAGATGATCAAAGTGGAAAATGGACAGCATGTTATTTAACCTTCAGCCATTTCTGGTTGTAGCACACGTGGTGACAGTTGACAATCAACAGGGCAGAGAAGAGAAGTTATACCATAAGTTGAAGAGAAGTGCACTGGTTTTGTGAGAAAATGAGTCTTATTATATTCAGATAGCTGTATGACACCTGCATGAATGAGTTTTTCATCTTGTCCAGCTACTTTTTTCCTTTTTTTGTAATGTTTCTTTTTCAGTTTGCATTTTTTGTTTGAAAACTCTTACTTTTGCAGAATAGCAGCCTGCATTTCCTTGTTCCAATCAACTGTTTCAATGTCATTTTCATGTCTGTCTGCTTGTCCTAATGTTTGAGGATGTATGTTTCATTGATTACCTCCAACCACATACTCACCTCTACTTTCTTTTTATGACCTTTCCTCCTAGCCGAATGGAAGATTTGAAGTTGGGAAGAAGATTTGTCTGAGCATCTCTGGCCACCATCCAGAGACCTGGCAGCCCTCTTGGAGCAGTATGTATGCTCAAAGACAAGTCCCAAGTTCTCAACATGTAGCTTTTTCTTTCTCTACTTAATTCTTTCTCTAACAACAGGTCAATATTTAGACTACACTAAAACACTGAGAAAAGTATTAATTATTTTTATTATTTGTAGCACTGGAAAATCAAAGAGATGCAAAATTATTATTAATTATTAGCATATAAAACTATTCATGTTCTGTACTTATGTGTCAATACATGCACAGTTATTTTACTTACTGTGTTCTGAAGAATGGTCGTCTTGAACACAAAGTGAATGACGTGAAGTGAGGGTGCTGTCCATTATTATCATAAATCACAATCACCTTAATTCTCAATTATAATTACGGTTTTCAGAAAATGACATGGTCTCAAATACTAGCGGGGGGTTGCCAGCACAAACAAATAAAGGTCAGTTGCAAATAAAAGCAAGGTAAAAAAAAACTCCAGAATAAAAACGTATCCTTTATTTCTACCCAGACCTTTTTTTATTTCTCTACTGGCAATTCTTCTTTTCGCTGGAGCTTTTATACTACTTCTCAGCATGGGGCTTTAATCAGAGGGAACTCAGTGGGAGACTGCATATCTTCCTCAAAGCATTTTCCCCTACTGGTTTTCTCTCATAATTAAATCAATAACAGAATTAAATCAAAGACACAGGTTGCTATAAACCTCTTTTTCCAACATACTGAAGGTCACATGGCTGGCCATGCCTTAGAGATTCGACTTCCCCTGCTGAGTTAAAATGTTGAGTACAAGTTTAGTCTCATCCTGTTTGGATTGACCACAGGAGGCCTGGCTGAATAATTGCAATTGAGTTTTGAATGTCACAGTAAACCAGCTTTGATGATTCTAGGGTTACACTCACTACTGTTGACTGCTGCTTTAGTTGATATGCTACGCCTACACATTTAATAAAGTGTGGCTAAGTTATTCAAACATTCCCTCTGATGTCACTTTGGACAATATTTCAATTTTTATATTTGATATACTCCTTTAAATCTATTTATGAATATATATTTATTTGTGCATATGTTTATATTTTTCCAAGCTATTTTCCTGGTCTGTTTGTATTTTAAAATAAGCTCCATATCCAGTCCACAATGAGATTTGCCATGCATTATTTTGTTACATTCACATAGATTGTTAATTAGGAGGAGAAGCAGGTATACACACACATTCACACATCCATTCCTTTTTTTCAGAGCCTGAGAAGATTAAAAAGTTAGAAAGTTGGAACTGAAGAGACCAATCTTAACACACAAATAAAATGTGCTAGTGCTTCTTCTTGTATTAATCAAACGGCAGATATGCTCCTACTTTGTTTTTTCTGGTTACTGTATTCAAATGTCAAAGTCCAATATATGTATTGGGTTTTTATCTCAAACTGCACTGCACACTACATAATTTAACTAGGTGTAGAGCACTGATATCCACTGTCAGTCTAATCAGCTCAGTTTGAAAAGGGGAAATACATTTCTTGCAATAAGAAAATAATGAAGGAGGAATGAGTCCCCCTGGAGGAAGGACAACTGGATGGGTTAAAGGCAGAGGACAAATTTCATCGTGTTTCATCGTTTGCAGTGTGTTTCATGTTTGACCATTAAATAGTCTGACCAATAAAGTCTGACCAATAAAAGGAACATCCCTAGAAAAATCACCTGCATTTACTGTGATACAGTCTCTACACTTTGTATTCAACTAGTGGAATTAAAACCTGTATAGCCCAGACAAATTAATTGTTCTAAGTAAGCTTTTAGACATGGATAAGAAAAGCCAAAGACATCCTTACCACAGCACTATTCTTGCTTTTCATTGTGTGGAGGCATGAGGAGTGAGAAAGTGGGTTAGGGGAAAAGAAACATGGCTGGCTGACAAATTGAATGCAAAGCCTAGGTCTTTGGGAAGGGATTAGTCCATAGTCTCTGCACACTCACAAATGATCTGACACGCAGTTTAAATCCAAGCTATCGCATGAGAATTATTACAGGGATGAATAGATTGATGTACAAAGGTCTCTGATACATTTTTGCTGGCGACTGTAAGTAAGGGGATCGATTGCTGATCTGACATGTCCGACCTTGACCTCATCAGCTCTCATGTGTCAAATAAACCTTTAAAAGGAAAAGGAAAATGTTTCCTGGGATATGAATCCTACACTTACAGTGTGTATTAGCAAATTACATTATTAGCCATTTATGTTTTACCAAATATGATTTTGGTCTTTGTCATTTGCATAAATGTGTTTAAAATGTTTTACATCTTACATCCGTATTTGCCCCTCCAAAGGAACACTACAGAGGTATAGTATTCCAGTTCCATGAAGTCTAAAGTCATGTTAGCCTAGTTTAGCATTTTAGCACAAACACACATTGACCTGATGATGGTGCATCCTCTGGGCACCATGGATATCTGCACTACATTTAATGACATAGCTGTTGAGAAAATCAAGGCAGCAGAAGAGGAAGATATCCTAACATTTAGTTCCTACAAGGGGTCAATGGCTGGATCCTACATTTCCCATAATGCAAACAACAGTATTTTCATTAGACTCGCCATGATCAGGGTTATTTCTTCAGACTTGACTAAACTCCTCCAGAGCCTCAGAAGACATTCACTGTGCATTCACTATGCAGCCAGTTAACTGACATTTATGTGTAATGTGCTGGATCTTTGCTGATTTGGAAAACCTTGACAAGGTTTCTCAAAAGCTGCTTTTCCCACATGGACTTCCCTTACTCCACTATATTCCTCGGCTCTTTTAATTTCTACGCACATGACTGCCCCGAACAGACAAAGCGCTGACGTTTTAGGAAAGTCAGCAGTTTTCTGCCAATCTAAATTTGGTCAGCTCACGACTGTGCACTAAAATAACCCAGTCTACTCCACTTCCACATCTACCCACCTGTTCCTACTTTAATACTCTGGAGACTGGATCGCAAGCAACAAGGCAATTATAAATTTCCTCCTTGTAATTTCTAAACGTCACACAGGTGGAGCTGGCAGTCACACAAGCATCTCCACATATGCAGGAACACACATCCACACTCACATATTGCCTGATTTTAATGCATTATGGTGCCTGTGTGCAGCTGGCATGTAAGGCAGCACCAAGGCCTACTTTCAGCCGTGTCTAGAAGAATTGTTTTGGGCATGCATCATTACTGTAAGCAGGTGTTGCCTCTTCCTGCTGCTTTGCTAACTCACAGTCATCGCTTTCTTTAGACCTGGAGGGGACACTTTCACAACCACAGCCATACATTGAGGAAGCAGGAAAAATGTAGGTGCTTTTTACCATTTCCAAGCCTCAAACCTGCACTAACTTATTTATGCAGCTGACAGCATGAATTCTCTTTGTGTTTGGTTTGGGGCTTGAAAGGTGAAAATAGTACAACTTACATGAAGAAATCTTTAATATTTGATGACCCTGTCTTTGGGGGGTTTTCGCTGGTGTAATGAATGCAGCGGTGATTCACCACAATGCTCAGAGAGGTTGCTTGAGGACAGCACAAATCTTAATTTCAGATTAACTTGTCCAAAGGCCGAACACTAGCATAACTTTAGAACTATGTCTCAAAATGTCGTGGTTCCAAGAACAGCAGTCTTCCAGCTGTGAGTCAGAGAGAAAGACCACATCCAGTTCCATGACGTGGTGTTATATAACTCAGCCTGTGTTGCCACTGACGGTCTGCCAGTCAGGACAAGCCATTAAGCTGCTCGCCCTGTGAGCACAAGTTAACCGGGTCTAAATTTGACAGCTTAGGCTTAGCCAGGCGACGATACACTGACGGTGTCTGAGGGATGACCGGAGACTCTATGTTTTACTCCGGGAACAAGCTCTTTCTGGCTACCGCCACTGTGTGAAGGTGTATGGTGTGTGTTTGGTGCCCAGCAGGTGTGGAGAGCAAAGCGCAGCAGCCGTGAAGGTAACACACAGCAGGATTTAGGTATTTGGCACTGAGGCCTGTTGGACGCAGCCAGTGAAACTATTATGTGAGATGTTGATACCAGCAGTGTTTTCCCCCTAAGCTGCTACATTTCTGACTGGCTTGGTGTGATTTGAGACTAAGCACTTATTGGTTTTGTTCTACCAGAAACACTCCAGTGCCTTTCAAGAGGCTGTTTCTACAGCAGTCTGCAGTCAACACACAAACTATTAACTGGGATAGTTAATTACACCTTTAACATTCTTATCGGTTTATGTAGTTTGGTGACATCACATAAATTCCAATATAGCTTCCCACAAGTTTACTCTGTGCAGAGGTCAACTCATTTGGAATAAGTAAAAACACCTGCTTGTATTGCAGGACAACCCCTAAACATCTGATCTTGTCAGCAGCAGCAAGCCGCTTCATCACCATGAATAAATATGTCATTACCAACAGGTCCTTCTGCTCATTAAAATTATAAAGCATGATTCAGTTTAGACCTCTGTTAGAAACATCCAAAAAGTTCTTGTGCATCACAAAATCACAAAAATGTGAAAGATCTAAATCTTAGTGTGCTGTTGTGCTTTTTCACTTTATTTACTCATGACATTTTAAACACTGCACAGCAGTTTATAAGGAAGAGTTTTACTGCTCTGGAAATGTATCATATTAACAATGATAGCATCTTTTGTCATGATGTTTGTGAAGTAAACAAAATTTCATGTTACCAGGTTCGCGTACGTACGTTTGACCTATATTACATTGTGGCAAAAGGTGAGACTGCATGGTTCAACTTTCTGGACAGACCTGCATTTTCTTGCTGGAGGCCTCTGCATCGTCACCTCAAATGTGTCAATGCAGTGGCCCTGTTTAAATGAATGTGTCAGAGACCATGGGGAGGACTCAGAAGCAGACGACACAGTTTCTTTAGAGAGTTTAAATGAGGGGAAAAGTCAAGCAAACAATGGACAAGGCAGAAGCAGAAACAGAAAGCAAGCAAGTGAAAATCCTCAGCTTCTAGAAAACAGAACAAGGCACAGAAACAGGGCTTGAACAAATGGCTTGATCTCTTAGCAAAGAGCTCAAAGAGCAAAGGCTTGTGGGAGACTGAGGCTAAGGAATCTTGAATGGCTTGATTGTGCAGGTGACTGTTTGTAGGTGGTCACTAGGGCGAAGAGCAGCGCCTGAAAAACACACAGCAAAACCAGCAGTGACAGAATGAGGGGACTGTTTTTTCACACGGTGCTGTTGTCTGTTTGAATGCAGATGAAATAAAACTAGAACCAGTGACCAGTAATGGCTGTAACTGGCTGCTTCTTATTTTATTAAGTTAAAGATTGTGCTTATCTCAAAGATTAGGACATGGACACTTTATTCCCGAAAGAAACTGTTAGTCCCTGCTAGCTGGAGACAGGACGTGAACCGCAGTGTAGGATTTATGTACTTACACCCATTCCATCTGCCCTGATTTCACTGCTATGATCTTTTTCAGTAGTTTAAGAACATCGCAGTCTTTGCTACTGAACATATACATATGTTGTTCAAACAAACAACCAGTGCTGACTTTTCTTAGAGACAAAGTCATTATTTGCATGACCAGAAGAGGCTGTGCCATAAAGTTGTAAACATGGGTCATTTTAAGCTGTTTGATGGGGAAAAAGTTATGTTGTTATTTTTTAAGTGAGGGCAATCTCATTATTACCCATGCATAAACTTCTCACAGTTCTTTCACAGTTCAAAGTGTCAAATGACAAGTGACAAATCACGGCCTTGAGCATTTATTACTATCCAAAATGAGCAGCATTATTCAATACAAATCTGGTATTCTTTCCTGTGGAATGTGTAAACATCATTAGACATCCAAAGTGGAAATTAAAATCATCCATTTTGCTGTGACGTTGAGCTACAGCTCGTAAGTCAACATCTGGACCTCCTCCAGAATCCTTTGGACTTGGATGAATTCTGCTGGAACATCTTGATAAAAAGTCATTAAGAGAAGCCGTGGGCAAACATCATCGTGATCCTCCCACCTCACATGAGAACAGAAAGACTGCACTGATGAAGACAAAAGTTAGAAGAGAAGCCGATGAAAAAAGAGTGGGAGAGAGAGAGAGAGAGCGAGAGAGACAGATGAGGGATGATTAGGCTTCGTTTGTCAATTCACTACATTAGAATAATAAGTGTAGGCAGCAGGTAGGTTCAGGCAGCGTGGGTTTGAGTCATCCATGAGGAGGTGTGTGTTTTTGTGTGTGTGGGCAACACTGCACAAACTGCCTCTGACCTGATCAAATATCACACGTAATTCTAGGGAGGATCCAGAGAAACCGAACAAAGGGAAGTGTGTTTATAAGATTACCACAGGTCTTCTACACCTTTTCCCAGATGGAAATAAGGTTCCGTGTGTATGTGTGTTTGTTTTTTTTAAGTGTTTATAGGAGAAATTGTGTTACCATAATGGTGTAAATAATTTCTGTAATTTCTGTTCTGAATCTCTGGAGAGGAATGATGGCAGAGTAGTGAAAGCTGCCACTGGTGTTTTATGATGTTGGTGCCCCCTGCTAGACTTTGAATTAGACGACTATGAAGACCCCACCCTGTCCCAACACACACACACACACACACACACCAGGGAGTTCACACACTGCTTCACACTTACGTTATTTAGCCCACTGTGGGATCAAAATGTACACACAAGGGGTAGCACTTGCAAATATGCACACATACATACACATACGGACTGAAGAGGCAGATAGAAAAAAATGCATACATGCAAAACAACCCAGCAGAACAAAAATACACACACAAATTCACACACCATAGAGAGTGATTAATGAGCTTTTGTTGCTGCTGTGTAACACCACATCTGCTGCCACAGGGACAGCAGCACGAGCCGGAAACAATATGGCCTACTTGGTCCATTATACAGTGGCCATTCATACTGAAACACACACACACGCACACACACAGACTTCTGCCCTCATTATCCTACTGGCAACCTCATTTTGTCCCAAACCACCCCCCTTCACACACACACACACACACACAAACGTATGACCCCTGCAAACACAAACGTATACCCATTATACATTTTGTATCCAACACCCCCCATTCCCCCACCCCCCAAGACCGGGACAACCTGCATCCCTCAGAACTCCCAGGATGCTTTATTCAGAGTTTCTACAAAGACTCCCCACTGACAGTGAGCTGCAGGAAGTCAGCCCTACCACACTGCAGACCACGACATAGACCAAACCATTAATACTTGTCACTTTTCATGTTGCTTTTTTGCAGAGAACAGTAACAAACTTATTAAATCAACAGAGAAAGCATTGAAAGTGAGGACAGGGTTACAAAACACATTAAACTACTTTGGTGGTTTAAACTGGTTTGGAATCTGGATTTTATTTTTATCATTTTGGCTCCTTAGCAGGCTTATTCTTCCCTTTTTTAAATTCATTAAAACCTTCTAAAAGTTTGTCAAGGTAAAGGACTGATCCTGTGATATAATCTGGACCCTCTCAACATATAATCTTCTTCCTTTCTCTTTCTTGCTTCCCTGCAGACCTCTATAGTGCTGGCTGTGCACGGGTGGAAGTTAGTCTGATGTGCATGTGGCCAGGTCACCTTGTGTGTGGTGGGGTGTGCGCTGCATGTTTGTTGGGGAGGGGATCGGCCAGCTTGGCATTTATGTGGTGACCTCTGTGGGGGTCACATCAGAGGACAGGAGTTGAAGCCAAATGGTGAAACAAAAGGCAAGGCGTGGCTGTGAGTTTTATGGAGCCTGGCGTGTGTCCGTGTGTGCGTGTGTCCATAGGGAGAGACACCCTGAGGACAATAAAGATGTGTAGCAGCTGACTATAGGGGAAATTATTCAAGAAACAAATTAACATTTCGCTCGACCACTTGGGACACCGCCTATTAATCTCACATAGCTATGTGCAGTAAATCCTCACATTTGTGATGTTGAAAGTAGATCATGTTTGGCATTTGTGCTTGAATAAAAGAAAATAAAGGGAAAGTAGCTACAAGCACATGAGAATTGTATTAAAGCACACTACTTGAGTAAACGTATTTTCCACTAATGGTTTTTGGTTTGTTTGAAATTGATCAAATAAAATCTTGGTGGTTAGCATTAGCGACATTAGCCAAGGTATGGATACAGAGAGAGAAAATTGCACAGCTGGAATTAACAACATTAAATGACTGCATTCCATTTAGGTGAGCCAGTTCTAGTGTCCTGCAGTTGTGTACACTGCTGAACTGGGACACTTGATTGGACTGAGCCATCTTTAAGCCATCTTTTTTTTTTCATGCTGCGTGGAGTCACATTGTCGGCTGTGAAAAAGATATATTACTGTTTAATAACTACAGACAAGATCAGATCAGATCAACAGATCAGAATCAACTACAAGACACAGAGTATTTGAAACAAAGAGTGCAACAACAGCAAACACACAGTGAAGCACAATTCCCCCTGTACCTCTCTTGATATCCTGAAAACCCACGGCCTCAAGCCATAACAGCCTCTGGCAAACACCATTATCACAACAGCGGCTGTGAAAACTGTGAGAATCTCCTCTGATTGTCTTCCCATGCGCTGTTTGAAGAGGAAGAATAATTTAGAAGCTGTAATCATACGTGGTGCATCGAAGGGTGTACCATACAGTGTACAGTAAATCAGAACTATGAATATGATGGCTCATTGACTTGTGTAATCACACAGTGACAGCGGGTGATGAAAATGATCGATTTCCTCTTTCCACTGTGTAATGAGCAAAGTTTAAACAATACAGTGCTCAGCACTGTATTGTTGTAACACACACAGGGGAAAGAATATCACATATACAGGCATACAGATAGACACACAAACGGCTCACATTTTCACCTCTAACATTTAATGACAAGAGAGAAAGAGTAGGGCCATCTACAGACTCAGATAATTAAACCAGAGGGAAATTATAACAACTCTCTACCTCTCTCTCCTCCCCCCTTCTCAGTCTCTTTTCTCTGTCTCTCTTTCTGTTTTGTTCACTCCCACTCTTGCTGCTTGTCAGCAAATCAGCCCGGCTGCAGATGAAAATCCAAAAAAGGAGATGGAAGAGGGAGGAAAGTACACACGCCGGCAAGTGGGCTACAAAGCGGAGACGAAAGTAATGTCTATTAACTTCCATCTGTGGTTTGGTTTGTTTTTAGCAAAATAATTCAATTGCTTCTGTTGACGGGTGCTTTGCTGCGGCAGGTGCAAGCAGAATCATTGGGCTAATTTATAGTTTTCATTTAGTGTCTTTATTATCCCATTATTGGCCATTACACACACACACACACACACATTTAAACAGACACTGAGAGGGTCCAAAAGGTATAATAATCATGCTCCTCACCAGCCTTTGTGTTGTGTGTCTCATTACTGTTTGCAACAAAATCAGGCCCTGCTCACCTCCACAGCAGGGCTCTTTGACTTGACTCATACTGTGTGCCTCTGTTATGTGTGTGTGTGTGTGTGTGGGGGTGTGTGTGTGGAGTTAATAGATGTTCAAAGAGCACTATGTAGGAGTGTTACTCCTGCTGTGATGTGTTTTACAATTCATATCTGAGCACTGGAGTACTGCAGAGTTGGCAACACAAATCAGCTGTGATGAGATAGGGTGTTAGGATAGGATGTTACCCTAACTCTCACACACACACACACTTTTACAATTTACCACACTCCACTTGGACACACACACACACACACAGACACAGAAAGAGAGAGAGCAAAAGCCATTGTCCTAAGAGGAGAGCGAAAAGGGTGGGTGACGGCAAATGGGAGGGGTGTTTCCATGGTGACCAGGGCGACAGAAGGAAGAGGGGGTCCGCCTCCCGACCTTCATTGAGAAGGTGAATGACTGTCACTAAGCTGAGGCACGACAGCCAGTAGTCGCAATGCTCGAGACAAGAGCGAGGGCGATCAGCAGCCATGCAAGCCCATCATGGCTGTGGGCCGTGTGAGCTTCACTGGTCAGTCTGAGGCACTTAGCATTAGCATCAGAAAGACATTATGCTAATAGCATCAAAGGCAGCAGCCCCCGCCTTTGTGTTTCCTGCGCCAACCCAAGGGCACGGGAGGATTTTACATTTCAACTGCCATTCCAGCCCTGAACTGCCAAAGCATTTGCATGAAGATAAAATAAAAAATAGGAGAAATGTGATGCATTACACAAACGATGGAGCGTGGCCAAACTTCTAAAGTGTACAGCCCACAGGCACAGAGAGGAAAGGCCTCAAGGCAGCGTGACAGAGGGTGGAACGAGCTAAACTCAGTGCACACTGAAGAGTAGAGTCAAAGTGAAAGTTTCACTTGTGCTCCAGAGGTAGAAATAGTCAGTCAATAATTCAGTTAGTAAATAAATCAAAACTTACATTATAACCTTGCTCAGCAGTGTGCCGTGGATCATTTGTCTAGACATGGATGGTACATTAAAACAATTTAATCTATTTCATATTTCTCTTGTCGCAGGCCTTTAACGAACATCATTCCCAACAAGCTCAAGACCTTCGCAGGTTAAACGTCACCCAGCGTGACAGACAGGTGCCAGTCAAGCAGTCAGCTGCTACACCATGATGTTAACAAAGGGAGACAGAACAGGGAAGACCAACTACCAGAGCAAGCTAAAGAGTTGTTAAGGCTGGTCTAATTGGCAGAGATGGAAAGAGCACTAGAATATTTTACTCAAGTAAAACTCAAGATACAAACTCAGATAAAAGTAAAAAGTAGGTCTATGATGTGTAAGAGGTTGATAATGTTCAATGATACAACTATTAAACTGAGAAACTCGTTCCTCACTGCAGCCCTACAAGAATTAACGTTAAACAAAAATGACTGATAATAAATAAAAAAGAGCTCTTTATATGGGGGCAAGATGTGGCATTAGGTCATTAGTAGGCTCTCTAGTTCAGTACCTTTTTAAGATACACGTCTTCATCAAATGAATGTATAGTATAGTTAGATCACACAAAGAAATAGATTTGAATTCACATGTATTTTAAGAGGATCAGATCTCTCAGCTAAGCAAAAATAAAATTGATTGATTGGTTAAACTGGATGTTGTTTGCCTCGTGAGGATAACTAACTGCATGTCATGGTTTAATGTCTGTATTTGACCCAAATTCATGTTTAAGGGAACTGTATTAACTATTTAGAGACTGAAGTCACCTGATACTGCACCCAACACTCCTTCACAATGTGATACCTGCAGGGCAAAGTCAATGCTCTCGTGCCTGTTTTTGAAAAGCAATTTGTCTAGTGTCCCTCCATATACCCCATGAAATGGAAGATTGGAGGGCTCTTCCTGCAGACAAAAAGAAATATCACAGGGTTTGCCAATTACAGTATTTATTTAGTCCACCCAGAGTGTTATATGTCCGCCTGTGCTAGAGTACCCTTCAAGCATATGAGAACAACAATAAACAAAGGGGAAGAGAGTCCACCTCCACATGAGTCATTTTAATCAACACAGCTGACACACTTCCACCACACACCACTGCTCCTGGGAATTCAGAGAAAGATGCCACAGAAGAAGCCCATTAAAAAAGAAGGAAGAGGGTAACCTAAATAAAGGAAGAGGATGTTTGTGTGGGGGTGTCAGGCCTGAGCTCACAGGAAGAGGAGGTGAGTGGAGGGAAGAAAAAGAGAAAAGAGAAAGATTCATTCACCTTAGATGAGTCACCGAACACACCTCAGCACTTCATACAGAGGCATATTTACAGTACAATACTCTGTCCCCTTCTATGGTTAGTCAAGCATCACCACACACATCCACACACGCAGTCAGAATGGCACCCTGTGAAAGAAATGTCACGCTGTGCAGTCACAAGCACAACCTGGATAAAAACAGCATTTCATTTCTTTTCTCATCTCTCTGAATTGGCTCCATATTGGATTGAAAGGGTGCCGTTGACCAGCACCGCTGTGACTCGCTGCAGTGAAGATGTTCGTCTGTGTGCCAGAGGATTTCGTTGCCAGGCGTTTACAATTTTTAAACACAGTTTAAACAAAGGACGTATAACATGTTAATCTGTGAGCTTCAGAAGTGCTAGTAGGTGGATTTTGTTACCTTCGGACAAACCCAGGCAAACTCTTTCCCTGTTTCCTGCCTTTGTGCTAAGCTAACCGACACTTAGCTACTGGCTGTTGGGAAACAAAAAAGAAACCGAATTCTCCAGCCCACCCCACCCACCAATAAAAGGTGGAAGCTGAGTCCTCACTAAACCGTGGCTGTATATTTGGAAGAGCGACGGTGAGGGAAGAGGGCTGTCTGTATTACTTGGCTGCATAGATCACAAACCAATAACAGGGTTCATTTACCTCCTCTGGCCTCCAGGGTCAGAGGGGCGTGTCGCCATGGTGAAGCCCCAGCAGGAGGAGGCGTGTTGGGCCGTAACCTGCCTGATGACGTAGCCCTCTCTGCTTCCAGAGCAACTGTCCCTGTCTTATAGACATGCAGACGCACACTTACACAGGCAGGGAACAATGCAGATTGTACTGGGAAAAGACACTTGAGCTGAGTGACACTGAAAGCATCACTGACACATCCTCATGTCTGTGCAGGTCAAGCAAAGATAGGTAAGGAAAAATACTTAAAAGTGGAGTTATTCGACAGTATTTAAGTATGTTTTTTTACTGAAATAGTCAAATACTATAATGACATTTGATATTGGCACAAAATATCTTATAAGTATAAGCCCAACCTAATGTTATCTATAATAGTTGTTACACTGAGTTCACAGTGCTCCATGATTGCTAGAAACATTCACCTCAAGATTTACTTGGTGTTCATATACAATCTTTCAGGACATTTGCAAGGACATGCAACACTTTTATACTCTTTAAATCTATCATCTTGTATGTTATGACTTGTTCTGTAAAATGAAAGCACACAAACTTCACAGGTGACTTATTCTGTATGTTATTCTGAATCTGTTGCCATAAATATTTTGTTTTCGTAATGAAATCAACCATCACAGCATCAGTCCAACAAGGATCGTTTAATAGCAAAAGAAATTATAATACAAACAAGTTACAAATAAAGACTGGACTTATTTCTGACCGTGTGAAGTGGCACAGAATTATCATCAAATAACATTTGCATTCGAGAATAGTGGCCATTTGAAACCTGAGCGTCATACAAAATGTCATGAAGTGTGTATGGTACAAATGGATGTTGCACAATGATTAGGAAGCATTACAAAAGGTAGAGTGTACGAGTATAAATATACTGTATGTACAACTGATGGAGTCAGAGAATCAGACAGGTGCCTTGCAGCTCTTGAACATTTCCTCTGTACAGTTGGGAGTTGTAGGAACTGCTTCTGCTGCTAACTCGGTGTCCATGCATCAGCAGGGACATTAAAAACAAATGTGTCTCCTGGCAGCATAACAACCCAGTGCAGGAAGTAGTTCTTTCTCCTCTCTAATTCTCCAATATACTTGATGTGTATTTCTTTAAATTAAGTTTAACTGTAGAGAAAGGAGAGGATTGGCTGAGTCTGGGTGCTGGGGAGAAATAAAACCTTCTCCCTCGGGGCACTAGTCAGCAACAGCGTCACAATATTTATTAAAAATAATATTGAGTTATTATCATATTCTGCTGACAGTCACGGAGGATCCTGCTTGTTCAAACTCCATTCAGGCTTTCACTTCAAGGGTCACAGGTTGAAGGTCAGGGGTCAAGGTGCCGCAGCCACTAGGAGGGGGCATCTTCGCCATGTATAGCCTTGTACTTGGACATCTCCTCTGGAAAGACTTTGCTGAGCTCGGATATTAAAAGGCTCTTGAATTTCTGTTATAAAATACAACAGTAGAGGTTTGTATAAGCTGATTTAAAACTGCGTTTCATTTTGTAGAATGAATATATCAGTTATCTGATTTGTGGAGCAGAGATTCTACTGAACCATAAAAAATATATAAGCATCATGTCCGAAGACAATCCAATCATCATCAAGAACAAGGCCGCTTTAACAGAGAAGCATCTCTCAGGTGCATTTTTATCTTTTTAGGAATTCCTAAATATGCTTGAGAGCACTTAATCAGTGGAAGTGTTTGTAATCTCAGTGACCCTGGCATTATCTCTTACCGTCATGGTGTCAATCTTCCCTTTGACCTGCTCGTTCCTCGCCAGGGCTCTCTCCAGACATTCCTTGGTGTACAGCTGAGGGTTTCGACCTTGGTCAATGTATCTACAAACACAAGGCATAATATCAGTCGTGGGCTAACTTTGCTAAATGGACCTTGCTTCCTGTCACAGACACAGTCCATAATATATGAGACTCTAGAGTTTTTTAAAATCATATATGATCTACTTATTACAGCTAAAGGTTTGTTTTCTTATTTTCTATTCTTTCAGCAATCATCCACCTACACTACGAAGATTGGCAACAAAATAAGTGAACCACTTCTTTAAGTTGAAAATGTAATTGTTATAGTATGTGCATGCAGAATTGTAGAGTGGCTATCAACAATCCATAATAAAAGGTAATTTGAGGCATGTAACATTACCAGATTTGCACATAAGGAAAGACACCATACAATTGTCAGACTTTTGAATGGAGTTTGGCGTAGCTTTAACGGTTGTTCTCTCTACACGACAGATGTGTACTCACAGCAATGCAGCAATGATAGAGAACAGCAGAGGGGTAAAGAAAATACTATTATATCGGTTATGAAGCCGGACAGGCACAACATTATAACAGCAGGACTCACTCAAAGACCTCCAGCGGTACGTTGATCTCATGAAGCTGTTGACGGCACTTCTCGATGTCTTGCAGTCCGGATATCATGAAATTTCTATAAAGGAAAGTCAGCACAGTGGGTATAATAAGGCTTATTTACAGACTCGTGCCGTTAAAACGTTCTCAATGAAACATGACTCACAGTTTTTGGTTGAGTCCTGCTTGGCTGCTAGGCTGGAAGTCGCTGACGATGATTCCCAGTTGTCGAATATTCTCGATAAATTTCTCCAGATGCTCCTCCAGATTATCAAATTTTTCCGCCATCTTAACGAATTGTTACTAAACCACTAAAAACACACAGAAATGACTCCGTATAGACGAATCCTTTTGTACAAATAATCGCTGTTTACTGTTTAGCCACCGACTTTACGACGGTCACAACGCCGAGCTGCTTTACGGCAATGAAATAGCCAATGGCTGTGGATACATGTTCTGCTACCTAGGTAACAACCAATGACGGATTGTCGTTAACTGACGCTTAAAGTATCGAAGTGTCGTACAGTCAGTTAGGGAAAAGCCTCTTTGTCAAGACCATAAAATGACTACAGTTCATTACTGCAGAGTAACGCATCTAAATCAGCGTTATACAGTCGCTTATTTAAATCATATTGAGAATATGTATTATTTTATTTGGAAATATGTGCTATGTCCTTTATAGTGGTCTAGTATAAAAATCGAAAGCTAAAAGCGTTGTTCATATGGGGTTCCATTTGTGCCAAAAATATGTTCACATGTGCACTGGCTATGTCCACTGAACATACGGCAAAGCCTTTGTCTATGTCTTTTAACTTTAAACTGTAACAAAGCGCGTTTGGCTGTCAGACTGTTTATGCTCACAGCTAACTTGACAAAACATTTGGCTGTCAGTTAACAGCGATTCTGTTGTTTTGTTCTGCTCTTTGTCATCGCACTGTGCTGTCCTGCATGTCTTCCTGATGTTTCCTCTGACCGTGTTGTCTGTATGTGTCGACAGACCGTGTTGTCTGTATGTGTCGACAGACTGTGTCGACAGACCGTGTCGTCTGTATGTGTCGACAGACCGTGTCGTCCTCACTTGCTGCCTGACTGCGTCGACCAGCATGTTTAATGAAACTAGAAAGCCGGTGGTTTGCGTGTCAGCTGTTATTGGTCTTCTTCTTTCTCTTGTTTTACGGCAGTTGGCACCATCATTTTGGCGCATTACCGCCACCTGGTGTTTGGGGCTGAAACGAAGGAAAACGAAACAAGCCTGTGTTGTCTGACTGATGTGACGTCGTTGCCGTTGTTCCTTACCGTCCCTGAAAAAATACTCGCTATTATCATATTTTTTGCTTTAGCTGTTTAATGAATGGGACATTACATTGTTTATATAGTGCTCGTAGGCCAGGAATCTAAATGACAACCGTAAGTCTGATTAGCTTAA
>JAVQJL010016144.1:0-26475 GCA_036024295.1 Nannoperca obscura
ATTTGATACGACATCTTGTTGTTTTCGCCCATGATTCTATGCACTTTATGTAAAGCTCTTATTTGGAAGTCGCTTTGGATAAAAGCGTCTGCTAAATGCCTAAATGTAATGTAATGTAAATACGTTTGGCAGTCATGCACAAAGCATATGACCTGACCAAAAGAGTCAGCACATTTTTACACACTGAAAAAAAAACTGATGGAAGTGCTGGTAAAGTCATTCGGCTACTTGTCAGTACGACTTTGGCAGGGCTCAGTAGTATTATGGTTAGTGAGGGAAGTAAAGGCGTCTTAGGAATATCAGAGGAGCAGGAGCATTTGGTTTGGAGGATGAGCACTGCTTTGATACTTTGTGACTAAATAAAGAGGATAATACAAGTTTGGGCTCTAGTAAAGATTTATTTAAAAATACACTGAATAAAGAACCATTCATGTCTACATGATACACTGAAAACTCTCTCCATTATTGAAGAAACTGTGTTGTGTTGGTGTCACTCATGGATGTATTATAAGAACTGGATACCGAACCCAATGAGAATTGCTCATGAAAACGTTCCTAGCTTCTGGGTTTACTTCCAGGGTATGCGGCCCACTGAATTTGCACAGTAGTGTTTACCCCAAGCCCCGGGGAAGTGCGCCAAGCTTTGAAGCCAATCTGACATAGCGGCCAAACTGTGTAATTACAACTTTGGGGTCCGTCACATGATGCACACTAGCCCTAAAATACTTTTTCCCATAGACTTACAATGTGAAAGAGACATCTATAAATCATCTGAAAATGTTTTTGAGGTACATCAACTTCCTGGTGTAAATACTTAAATAACTATTTTAATCATTATGCCGTAAAAGTGCAAAAATAGCCAAATCCAGAGTTATAGAGTCACTGCCATTCATGAGACTGAGCAGTTGGGAGGCGGGGTTAAAGGAAAAGCTAGTGCGCTCGCTCTATGGGCCGCACAACGCGGAAGCTATGCAGATGATCCGGGTAATTTTATACCAGGGAAGTCAAACTTTTTTGTTTTCATGCGACACTGAACAGCTTTCATAAGAATGAATGGGGCTCTGCCTCCAACGCTGTATCCAGTTCTCTTTATGACATCATACTGACAAATGGGAAGACCAAACTCCCCATTCAAAGGGTTGCTAAATGTCAGAGTTTCTCAAAACATAAGGCTATGTCTAACATTTAGAAACCCTTTGAATGGGGAGTTTGGTGTTCCCATTTGTCAGTGTGCCAATTGTCAGGGATGTTCCCGTTTGTCTGTTGGCCAAATGTCAAACGGTTTACCGTTTTTCAAAACAAAAGGCTGATCCTGACATTTGGCAACCCCTGGAATAGGGAGTTCGGGGTTCCCATTTATCAGTATGCCAATTGTCAAGAATGTTCCTGTTTGTCAGTGTGCCGATTGTCAAGAATATTTCCACTTCTCAGAATTGGGATAATGGAGGTCTCCATGGGTGCCCAAGCACCCGCTTGGCCCGGGAATGGTCCCTCTCGCTCGGCCAATCACTTCTGAAGCACCCCCTTACATCTCTGGTTGTCAGGATCACCCTTATGTTCACCCTTGACATTTAGCAACCCTTTGAATGGGGAGTTCCCATTTGTCAGTATGCCAGTTGTCAAGAATGTTCCCATTTGTCCTAAACATAAGGGTGATTCTGACAACCAGAGATGTCAGGGGGTGCTTCAATAGTAACATGAGCGAGCGGGGCCATTCCTGGATCGAGCAGATAGATGCATACATGTATATAAAATATACTTCCATTCTGGGTATCCTACTGTATGTAGTTGATAGGCCTTTTACATGTCTGAGGCCAATTTCAATTTATAGGCTATTTGGAGTTAGAAATAGTATCTATTTATTGATATTATTTAATACTGGAATATTTAACGTTGCTTATTTAATTATTATTACCAAGAAGCCTAAAATGTGAATCTTAACACATTTTACCCATAAAGTGGTGCCCTAGCCTGGCCCCCTGATAGAAACGTTTCTTAGCAATGTGGTTACGGAAATACACATTAGAATAAGTGCCATGCATGAAGGTTAAAACTTGGTCTCAGCTCCCAAACTGTTTCAGAGAGCTCCAGAGGCCTCATCTAACACTAAGACCAAAATGTATAACGATGTGTTGATATAAGGTCTGTACTAATAACCATACTACCTTGGAACATGAAAAAGTTCACGACATGACGGATTCAGCATGCATACGATCAAATGTTCACATACATGTAATTCATGCAAAGTGAAATAATTTTATATACAGCATATGATGTTTTAGAGAGTCACGTTTCAGCCCAAAGAAGACATGCTGTCCATATTATAGGAAACAGGCAGCTATAATCCTTTCCTCTGGACCAATCAGTAATAGTGATTTGCAACTACATTTAGCTCTGGAAATCAAAACTGGAAAAGCCATTTGGTTTTCTTATAATTAAAGGGCCAGTTCATTAAAATAAAAAAACAAACAAATGTGTTCTTTTGGGTGTGAAATGTCCTGCAATTGCACAAAAGCTTGAGAATTGCATATTTTTATTTTAGCAGGAAGTCCCATTGAGATAAAAAAAATCTCTTTTACAAGAGACCACAAAGAGCATCTCACAAAAGTGAGTACACCCCACACATATCTGCAAATATTTAATTATATCTTTTCATGGGACAACACTGAAGAAATGACACTTTGATACAATGTAAAGTAGTCAGTGTACAGTTTGTATAACTGTCCCCTCAATGTAACTCAACACACAGACATTTTAGAGCACTTTTTTTCTGGATGTTAAATTCCATGCTCACAGCTTAACACACACCAGTGTGATACATATAATGTAAGAATTCTGTAATATATGACCTTTAATACTGAATACAAAAGTAAAACAATCCTGTCAGGATAAAACTAAACTAATTTAAGTCAGAGCTGAAGTTGAGATTAAACATTTTAAGCTTGACACAAGGACACAAAGTCCTTAAAATCCTCAGGAAAAAAAGGCTAATTTGTACATCTACATTTCCATGACTGAAATGGGCAACTCCACCTGCTGAGGAAGCTCATGAAATCTGATTGAAAGCTATGAGTGCATTAAAAGATACTTCAACACTAAGGGCAGCAAATGTTACTGCTATGTGGGTTCAAACTCAACCAAGAGGCACTTCAATTCAGCGGCAAGTGTTTTTTCAAAGGCTGAACACCTGTTTGAACATATTAATTACCTGGCAGTATAATGGTGTAATTGGCCCATTTATCAGGTCATATATTCAGAGTCTGGCTATATTAGAAGCAGGGTTCACATCAGCATCATCCACATCACACTAATGCGATTTCAGTTATGACACATAAGTTCATGTTAGCATGTCATTATGCACCAGAGTGCACAGTGTTTATTTTCATAGATCATGACTACCTATAGTAACATGTAAGTAAAATGAATGAGCTTTACATGTTGTTACCTGATAATATTCAAACGGCACAGGTGGTGACCAAATGTACCCAAATGCTACTTTGGAAAAATCTGCCTGACCATGCCTCCACTAAAACCTGTGTAACTTTGCTCTGCTTCACCTGATTAGAATCAACCACATGTTGTATTATGCTTTGCTTGAGGGTTTGCGAGGCAAATGCATAATTAAAAGGAAAAAAAGAAGAAGAAAAAAGAGAACCCGACTCCTAAACTCAAGGGCGAAAATAAAATATTTAATTTATGCTGTGTTTCATCTCCATTTACTGTGAACCAGTAACATCTACACTGATGCTTACACATCTGCAGACATCTCACAAGTGTTACCTTATTATGGTACCAATTTTATTCATAAAGACCTTATAGTTGCAGAGATATACTCATGGATATACAAATGCGTCACATATACCCATTTTCGAGCAGGGGACTGAGCCAAAGGCCTCGAGTGTAAGTGGTATAGACATGATAAGAGATCCTGAGGGAGAAAAAAGCCAAGGCTTTTTTAATTTTATAAAATTAATTCATATTATCAGAAGTAAATAAAATGGGCACAGAAAAAAACCCACAACCAAAAACAAAATACAACCACTAAAAAGAAGGCTTTAAATCACCCACATTCAAATACCTTTGTTTGTTGAGGTTTTATTGCATTAGATAAGATACAAAGCCATTCATTTTTTGATTAAAAAACGAATTAAATTAAATTTTCAGCCAAACTTACAGCCAGTGTAGACAAAATGATTAACCTGCATCTCACACACACAGAGTAGCCTACAGCAGTTAGCTCATATATCTTTGACTGAAGGCAGTAAAGCAGCTTTATAAAGTAAACATGTAGGAAAAAACGACAACATCCAGTCTAAAGCAGATGAGGGAGTACAACTGCCACACCTCAAAGACTACTTGTGGTAGGCTACAGGTAATTACAAAGCATCCCCCACTCCTCCCCACTCCATGTCCCGGGCTGATGACATTTGAGAAGCGCCGACGCAGCAGCTCTTTGAATGAAACACGTTTTACGGCTAGTGAGAGCTGCTAGCGCTAGACAGCAGGGTCGCGCGGTGCTCCCCAACTCCATTCAGCCCGAGGGACTCAGAGCTCTGTCAATAAGGAACATGGCTAAAGTGAACAGCGGTTCCTCCGGTTGTCGGGCCATGGTGATGGCAGGAAAGTACCTGTCGAGTCCGTCTTCCCCAGCGCTGACCCAGTATCCCGGCCAGCGGCAGCGGAGGATGTTCGGTCCGCACCCCCGCATGATGAGCTCTGACGCGGCCGGCGCGGGAGGAAAAACCGCGGCTTTGGCCCAGCATGAGCACCTCGGGTATTTTTCCGCCGCAGACCGACCGGCCAACCGAAATCTGATTTACCGGGACGTTAAGGCTTTTCTCAATGAAGTCGGTGGAGACCCCCGGGAAGCTCGGTACTGGCTGACCCAGTTCCAGAGAGCGACTTCGGCTCAGTCTCCCGCCTTTGCCGTACTGGAGGTATGTCGTGGTAAACTTCTACTTATTTAAAAGAACTTAATAGAATATGTTTAACTTTTATCTAAAATAAAGTGGCACTAACTGGTTTGTTGAGATGAATACGCCAACTGCTGCCGTGTCGGAAGCCAACAGATCGCAAGAAAACGTTCTACTTGTGTTTTAGATCCTTTGGGCCTGAGCGGTTGCCCTAAACTAGCAAAAAAATAAGAAACAGAAAGCAAAAAAAACCCCATGATTACAGACCCACAGTGAAGCAAAGAATATAAAGCCACACTGGACCACTAACAGCAACTTTATTAAACCTAAGAAAACTTACGAAAAGAAGAGGAAGTTTTACACCTAAACCTATGACAGATGCTGTTACAGGAGAGGGTCAGCAGCCTATATGCTGGCCAAATCGACCCTGTTATGTGGTCCAGACACAAAAAAAACTTTTAGAGAACTACTTAGTTTGAGACAGTGCTAACTAACACGTTCTGCCTTTGTCTGTCCATCTGTGTGCCTGCCTGTCCCTGTCCCTCCCAGGTGGACAGCTCAGTGTTCAACAGCAGAGAAATGGTTCAAAGCCTGGCCTTTGGGCTCTCCTTCCTGCAGCGGATGGATATGAAGCCTGTGGTGGTGATGGGCCACTCTGAGTATGAGGAGACAGGCCCCAAGAAGCCCTTGGCCCTGTCCCAGTGCACCCGGGGGCTGGTGGAGCGGAGCCAGCAGCTGACCGAGGCTCTGCAGCAGCACTCGGCCACCGTCCTGCCACTCTTCTCTGCGGAGTCCTTCCTCCTCCTGCATGAAGCCCCACGTGGAAGCAGGTGAGGGTTGAGACATTCCAAGTTTCTAACAGGTTACATTTGGAGGTTTGTGACTTTCCCCAATGAGTCAGTATTAATTATTATTATAGCAACTGCCTTAATATTACACAGGAAAGAAGAAAGTTTAGTGCTTTAGGTGTGCAGTCATACTGTGAAATGTCCACCCACATTTCATATTTGTTTTAAATCATTTTTCTCTAAGGAGATAAAACAGATAAAAGATGTTAAGAGTTTTTGGAACAGTTGCCATCATTCGCTTTGCCAGTAAAATCCAGCCATAGCACAAGAACTAAAAGTTCTTTTTTTGTTGCCATTCATATTCTTCATGCTAGACCAGTGTGTGTTGACCAAACTGTAAGCTGATGCACCTCAACTTCAGCTTTGACATTACTGTCCCCGAAGGAAAATCTGTCTAGCAGACCTGCACAACACAACAAAACAATTTAAACTCAAGGTCCACTTACTTGCCTTTTACAGAGCTCAGAACCGTATCACAGGTATTCAATTTGCAGCAGGAGTTCACTGAGTTGTCATGGTGATGAATCTGTCATGCGTGTCAACAGATTAGTCCATGACAACTCTGGAAAAACTTATTTTGTTCTACAAATGAATAGACTTTCATGCTTAACAATAAAATACATGTTGTACATATGCAAAATGTGCTTGAATGTTCTGCATAAAATAGAGCGTATATAACCATCACTATGCAACTCAATCTTCAATGGCTCAAACATCATCATCACCACTCACCAATTTCTATAATGAAAGACTTACTACAGCAGAGGCTGACAAATCCTGACTTTAACTCACACGTATGGGTCAATCTACAAACATGCTGGATCCTACATTTCCCATAATGCAACGACACAGCATTTTTCGTTAGACCCCTCCCTGTTTCCTAAATGCCCACTTCCAGTTTTTACACAGACTGTAAAGAATGTAAAAAAACTCTCAAGCTAATGTCAAGATGATGTCATCAGGGTTATTTTTTTCAAACTTCAGAAAGCTCCTCCAGAGCTACATAAGACATTTATACTTGGAAATGAATATACTGTTAAATTAATCTGTTGATGAGTTAACTGAACTTAATGTTTAATATAGGTGGAGTGCCCTTTTCAAGTCAGATTTATGTAAAAGAAAATATATGTGTGAAGCAAATTGTTTTGTAGTGTATATATCTAAAAACACTTATTGCTGTCAACATTATTGCTAAAAACTTTATTTTGTCAATAATATTACAAAATGATGGAAAACAGAAGGTTTGTCTGCTTTGACATCACACATGTTTTCCTTCACTGCTTTTCTTCCATCCATCATGCTCGTCTTCTTCTTCTCTTTCCTCTAACATCCCTTTGACCCTGCCTGCAGCGTTCCGCCCTCCGTTGCTGTGGACACTGGCCTCCTCCAGTGGAGTCTGGACTGCGGGACCATCCCATTGATTTGTCCAGTTGGGAGGGACGGGCAAGGTTGCTCTGTTGTGTTGGACTCAACGGAGGTGACGGCGGCTATTTCCCGGGCCCTGCAACCCCACAAAGTCATGTTCCTGAACAACTCAGGAGGCCTCCGCAGCCAAGAATCCAAGGCACGACTCCTGGCTCCTGCTTTGGCTGTGTTTTCATAGATGTAGTAGATAAACCAGCGCTTATTTAAAACAATCCATTGTCAGGTTTGCAATTCAGGCACATTGCAAATGCCATCTTAATCTGGGGAAAGTGTTTAGTCCAGCACGCAGATGATTACCTCTGCACAATATGTACATATTACTGTGTGTACTGTACAACTTCTCCTGAACACTTTGCATTTGTGTTACAGGTGCTAGGCACAGTGTCGTTGCCTAGCGACCTGCCCAGTCTGTCCACGTCGGCGTGGCTGAGCCCTGCAGAGCGTCGCAAGGTGACCACCATAGCCAGGCTGCTCAACCAACTGCTGACCGAGTCCTCTGCGGTGATCACGTCCGCGGACACCCTGCTGACGGAGCTCTTCAGTCACAGAGGTGACGCTGACTGACTGACTTTCACCCACATGCTCACACATAAGCATGGAGGGCTGTCTATTTTGAGGAGTAACCCAAGAGGCCACTGGTCTATATGTGTGCGGGGCAGCCGTTTTGACCACCCAACAATAATTAACATTAGTTTATATCTAAGTACGAACATTTCTATAACTGCTTTTTTTTCTGCCTTCACTTTTGGCTCAGGGGCTGGGACACTCTTTAAAAATGGAGACCCCATACACCGGTAAGTACTATATCTCTCACACACACACACACACACGTAATCTGACCCGTAGTCCTAAATTTAAGTCGTAATCCAAAGTGACCTTCTTGAACGGGTTGAGTTGCTTTCTCCTTCACAAGTTTAAAAGAACACACAAGCTGCATTCAGCTCATCTGTTAATTTAAGAGTTTGCACTGTTTGCACTGCACAAAGGGAATTGAGGAGGAAGATCAGGGAGGGAAAGAACTGCTACAGGATGAAGATGGAGAATCAGTTGCAGCAGAATAATATCAGCGGAGTCTGGCAGGCCCTTAAAACCATCTCCGGCCACAAGGAACCCAACTCCCAGCCTGCGGGGGATCGGGAATAGGCTAACGATCTGAATCTATTCTTCAATAGATTTGATCAGCAACCTGCCCCTCCCCCTGCCCAGTCTTCTCTGCTACAACTACCATCGTCTGCCCTGTCTGTATACTGCCCCCCCTTAACCTCCTCTACTGCAAACACCACCCCACAGCCACCCTTCACATTCTTCACACTTCCTGTCCAGAGCCCCACCACAACCTACAGCACCCAGCCCCCCTGCCCCAACCTGTCCCTCACAACAAGTCAGGTGAGGAAAGAACTCGAGAGGATCAAGACGAGGAAGGCTGCAGGTCCAGATGGAATCAGTGCAAGGCTTCTCAAGTCATGTGCAGACCAGCTGTGTGGGATAGTATGTCACATGTTCAATCAGAGCCTGAAGCTGGGGAGAGTGCCACAACTGTGGAAAACGTCTTTCATGGTACCGGTGCCAAAAACCCTGCACCCTAAAGACCCCAACAGCTACAGGCCGGTGGCATTAACATCCCACATGATGAAGACCTTGGAGAGGCTGTTCCTCGTCCATCTCCGGCCATTGGTGAACCCATCAATGGACCCACTGCAATTCGCCTACCAACCTGGCACTGGGGTGAATGATGCTGTCATCCGTCTCTCACCTGGAGAAGGCTGGAAGCTCTGTGAGAATCATGTTTTTTGATTTCTCCAGCGCTTTCAACACCATACAGCCCACACTCCTGAGAGACAAGTTGGAACAGACGGGGATTCTGGACTACCTCACCAACCGACCACAGTATGTGAGGATACGAGGCTGTGAATCCGAAAGGCTTGTCTGCAGCACGGGGGCCCCACAGGGAACGGTCCTGGCTCCCTTTCTGTTCATCCTCTACACTGCAGACTTCACACACAAATCAACCAACTGCCACCTACAAAAGTTCTCGGATGATTCTGCAGTCTTCTGCCTCATCGCAGACGGAGACGACAGCGAGTTTCAACAAGTGATCCAGGGCTTTGTGGGCTGGTGTCAGCGGAACCTTGCACCGGTGAACATCCAGGGAACGGACAACGAGAGGGTGGAATCATACAGGTACCTGGGTGTCCACCTGAACAATAAACTGGACTGGACACACAACACAAACACCCTGTACAAGAAAGGACAGAGTAGACTCTATCTCCTAAGGAGAATCAGGTACTTTGGCGTGCAGGGGGCACTACTCAAAAACTTTGTTGACTCTGTGGTGGCATCAGCCATCAACTACGGTGTGGTCTTCTGGGGCAGCAGCATCTCGATGGCAGAAAGAGACTAAACAAGCTGGTGAGGAAGGCCAGCTCTGTCCTGGGATGCCCCCTTGAGCCAGTGGAGGTGGTGATGGAGAGGAGAATGATGGTTAAGCTATCATCTCTGATGGAGAACACGTCCCACCCCATGCAGGACTGGCTAACATCTCTGAGCAGCTGCTTCACCCGCGATGTGTAAAGGAGAGATACCGCAGGTCCTTCCTTCTGCTGTCAGACTTTACAACCTGCACTGCTCCCGAGTATACACAGACTGATAACTCCACTGTGCAATAATCAATATCACTGCAATAATAATATCTCTGTGCAATAACAATATCTCTGTGCAATAACAATATCACTGCAATATATTTATTATTTTTTACTCTTTTTTATTTATTTATTCCGTATTGTTGATGAGCTCTTTCAGCATGTGATATTTTTCTTTTTCTATGTTATATCTACTACTGTTTTTTGACCTTTGCTACTGTAGCCCTGCAATTTCCCCATTGAGGTACTAATAAAGGTTTATCTTATATTATCTTATTCGTGTGTGCGTGTGCAGGTACGGCTCTCTGAATGGGATCGATGTCGAGCGCCTGCTGGCTCTGATCAACAAGTCGTTTGATAAAACTCTGAGGCGAGACTACATCGACTCTCTGGAAGGACGACTGCACTCCATCTATCTCTCCGAAGGGTGCGTGCAACTATTCCAGGTCCAGATCAGTGTTAGTATTGTAATGTGCATCCCGTCTCTCATACTAAACAAAGGCCCGTGGATGTAAGTATATCAGATATATGAATCTGAACCCGGAGAGCCTCTTTCCTAAACATTGCTTGCCTCTCTGTCCCTCCAGCTACAGCGCTGCAGCCATCATCACCATGGAGCCGGTGAACAGCGGCACTCCCTACCTCGACAAGTTTGTGGTGAGCAGCAGTAAGCAGGGTCAGGGCACCAGCCACATCCTGTGGGAGTGCATTAGACAGGACCTGGGCAAACTGTTCTGGAGATCCCGAGCCACCAACAGGATCAACCCCTGGTAAGACACACACACATACATTGTAAGACTTTAAAAAGCCTTTTACATTACGTTACAGTCATTTGGGAGATGCTTTGACTCGCAATAAGTGTATTTGAACTACGTAGGAGCAAGTAGGTAGAT
Source organism: Nannoperca obscura (assembly GCA_036024295.1). Lineage (NCBI taxonomy): Eukaryota > Metazoa > Chordata > Actinopteri > Centrarchiformes > Percichthyidae > Nannoperca > Nannoperca obscura. Next base: position 10,719 of record JAVQJL010016144.1, read on the forward strand.
ACAGGCTCTGTACAAAGTCTTGAAAATTTGGAAAATGCTTAATTTTAGGAATATGCTTGAATTTGTATATGCTCCTTGAAAAAACGCTTAATTTGAAGTTCTAGTGTTCACTACGCATTCATGGCTAGATGAGTCCTCTATTGATCCTTTACTCTGGAAGTTAGGAAGCTTTAAATCATCCTGATCAAAACATACAATCAAAGTTAACAGCTGGTGAAATTAACAAAGTGACTACACCCACAGCAGTCAATGTATTTAAAGGACTTCTGTAAACGTTATTTGTCACAATTGCATTTATAGTAATAGGGTAGAGTCTTCAGATACATAAAGATCTTTATTACAAAGTATAAAGACCCGAGTCAATCTGCAGAGCAACTGAGCCATACGTGAGAATATAACTTCTTAATATACAATTTCAATATTTTATCGTATTATCAGAACATGCCTCCATCCTCTCTCATCCTCCCATCCTATTGGCCATTCTACTTGTTACCATGATGCCTTCTCTCATCCTACTCTCTGTTATTACTTATGTTGGTGAAATTGGTGGCTAATCATCTTTGTGCATTATGCTTTTTATCTGAGTCTGTGTAAGTTCTGGGATGTCCAGATTGTTCTCTGCATTGTGGAACATGTGGTTCTTACAGAGGCCCCAGAGAGGTCGATAAGAACAGTTCGATGCTTCAACATGAGTTCTGAATATTACACCATAATTCTTAAGCATAGACATGCGTTATGAATTATAGATATGAGAATGAGTCAATAATATACAGTTTTCACCACAGTAACAATTTTGATGCGATGACAAAATCTTTTAGAGTCTAGAAATGTTTGGTTGCGGTACATTGAAAGTGCTTTAAAATCTCTTGAATTTTACTCAAAAAAGCAGTTCAAATCCAATGGATATTACCTGGGAGTAAAACTAAAAACTAAAAGTATGTTCAGTGCTGCAGCACAACTATGTTTTTTTTTTTCTTTTTTGTCTTATCTTTATTCAAGTGTGAGGTCTTACAATTTGAGAGCATTATTTATGGACTTTACGTTCAGGTTCAACGCTTTTTTAGGTTCTCTTCTACATTTTCTTTTTAAAACTCTGTATGATCTCCGTACACACAAAGGTTTGATCACTGTTTCAGATATAATCTCCATTCATACTTCCTGGAATGTGACTCTCTCTCTCTCTCTCTCTCTCTCTCTCTCTCTCCATCCTCCAGGTACTTTAAACATTGTGATGGCAGCTTTGTTAATGGAGTGTGGACCGTCTTCTGGTTCGGTCTGACGGACATCAGAGATTCTTACGAGCTGGTGGAGTACGCCAAAGACCTCCCTGACTCCTTCCACGCCTCCTCTCTCACCGCCTCCCAGCAGTCCCCCATAACTTCCACGGGGTCCTGAACCGCCTCCACCCAGCTGCTGCTGGTGTAGCTCTTTATCCCTGGAGAATTGTTAGCGCCTTAGTTCTTTCAGCTGGGAGGCTCGGGAGTTTCTTTATGTTCAGCCTCGGAGTTGTGGACATTATTTGCTTGTTTTTGTTCTCACTGGACCTTTTCTCTTGGGCTTTCTTTTTCTTGGGTTTTTACTTGAAACTTAAAACTTGAAAACTAAAGCTACAGTGAGGATTTCATACAATTAGTATTTTGACAAGCTATAAATATTCCTCTCTAGTAAAGCTACAGTAGTAGATCTATTACAGATGAGAGCTTCAGAGGCATTTCCACTTTTACGTTTACATGCTAACATATTCCACTTTTTGCCCTTATTCTGAAAAGGGCAATACTGCAACTAAGCTGTCTACATGCCTAATGAAAAATAATAATTCAGTAATATTCCGTTTACATGAAGCCGCGCGTACTCCGGCTGTGCTTGACAGGGCTTGAAGGCCCTAACATGGGCATGCAGCCCCAGCGTTGCAAACTATGTTGCAAATGTGCTAAAAACCACAATTAAGGCACCTACTCCTAAAACCTGAATAATATAGGCATATCCCGCATCTTAATGGAAAAATGCTACCAATTCAGAATATTCAAAAAGAATATGCTGTTGACATGGCCCCTATCAAATTCGGATTATAGTCATTCGGAATAATACTCGAAAATGTGTGTATATGTTAACGTGGGCTGTGTCTGAAATCATTCACTACTCACTGCATAGTCCAGTATATAGTGATCCCACAATGCATAGGGAAAGGTAGTGTACAACTTGAGAAAAATGACCCTGATGATGTCATAGCGAGGTCTTCAGGCTTTGGCTTGGAAACTTCAAACCTTTAACAGAAAGCCTGCGTTACACACCGGGGGTGTGGAGTTTGGACAGTGTGGGAAGTGACCAGTCAGGCAGAGACTGTTGCAATTGAGTTGCATTGTGGGAAATGTAGGACCCAGCATTTTAAGAGCCTTAAAGTCAGCATATCTCAGCTCCTGCTGCTTCAATTTTGCCCTTTTCTTTCTTTTTTGTTCTTTCTTATTCTTTTGTTTATTATTTTATTGTCACTTACAAGTTCCATTACTTGAATACCGGAGTACCCTTTTAATTTGTGTTTACGTTGTCAGATGATTTCACAAGCATAACATGACAATGTTAACGTGACAATAACAGGAATACCAGGTTCTTATTGTTTTGCTGGCAGTGAGAGTGGCTAGTAAAGGTTAGAATCCACTAGCTTTTTGAGAGTTCTTTATGAAGCTTCTTGCACTGTCTTTCAGCGAGAAGGATGATTCCTAAGAGAGATTCCTACGCCGTTGTTTCACAAAATAAATGTTATGATGATTGGATTAACGTTAGAATTCAATATGCATAAAAAAGCATATTGTATAGAAATAAAACTTCAGACAAATAAGATTTACAGAAGGAATTAAGATATTGTTGATGCCAAAACTAATTAATAGCTTAATGATATTTACCAATACACACTACTGTTGTTCATCACACTACTGTTCTTCATCATACATACATACAAACTGAATGTCTTTGGGTTGTGGACTTTTGTTGGATCATAATTAATAATGGACATATAACACATATCCTGATATTTTGCAGAACAAAAAACACAAAAAAGTAACGATTAATAGCCAGAAAGCTCACTGTCATTGTCAAACCCAACACATCTTTCCTCTGGTGGACAGTTTCTGCCTGAGGATGCCTCTTAGTGGTTTCCTCTGTTGGGAAGGTTGATCTAATGCTTTTACTCCTGGTCGTAAAAGTTGGACCAGAAATGTCTTTAATTTATCAAGCGTGTCAGAGTAGGAAATCACTACAGAAATAAAGGTTTTGCCTTGTACCTAGAAAGTAACTCCAAAATGGCATAATTTCCTCTTTGCAGCTCTGAGTGTTATAAGACAGCAGCATCCCTCTCTCTCATGTAGGAGTAGTCCTTGCTGAAAGGCAGTGTAGCACACTTACTGTAGGCAGTGTTTACAGTCCTAAATTAACTTTCAGAGCGATTCCTGGGTGATTTTGAGATGCTTTATATGGGCAGAGATCTGACAGGTATGAAGGCGTTAATTTTGCTATATACACACATTTTCTTTATTTCATTTTCTTTCCTTTTCTCCAGCCTTACTTGATTCTAATGTTATAATAGTTGTAACCTTTAAGAATTATTTAATAATAAGCATATTTTCAAGTTGCAAGTTACACAATGCTTTATTTTTATTTTATTTATTTACATTTTAGCCTGATAATGGATTTGCTGTTTTTCAGTTCAGGCTATTGTTAGAGATTTCCTGGAGACTGGCTTTCATTCAACAGTTTAAATGATTGGTTGAAGGTCAGTTCACTGTTGTTTTTCACCTGTTGGTGGAGCCTTCAGATCAGCAGTTTTGTTTTACACAGGCAGGTTGACCTGATGCCTGAAGAAAAGATGGTATGCAGGATGTTGGGTCGGGGTCACTGAGTGTAAAATGTATTTTTACTCGTCACTAACTTGAGCTGCGAGTCATTTGACATTTGTAGTGCCCTCTTTTGGCAAACCTGTTCTTCAGTATCTAGCCGGACATTGGAGCAACAGGATAACAATACAGCTGGTGAGCTGCATGAGAGGCAAATGAAAAGAACACACACTCGAAGACGGATTTGATTCGTACGCTGCTGTAGAATTTTATGGCTGTTTGGAGAAGACATTCTAATAATAAACCTGGAAGCCTTCAACCATAGCTATGTTCGTATTTTGTCAATGTTATTTCAAATGGTGCAAATGTGTGTGTCTATGGATCTTCTTGAAATAATTTGAGGACAACTTGCATACGCTTTCTCAGCATTAAAGGAGCATTCACTTGCAGTTTATTCTGTTTTTATGTTTAAGCCCCTTTGGTGACTTCCTGACTTCTCCTTTAGCACCTCAGCTATACTTTGTGTTTAGTGCTACTTATCTCAGCATGGTACACACCGGTGTACGTAGTTACTGACACCTACGTCGTTACCCCAGCAACTTCTGCAGATAGGTTGGTGACGTCTGTGCACACAAATCGAGTGCCTCCCTTCAGCCTCTCATCAGCAGCCCTCTGTACTGCGCTCTCTCTCTGTCCCTGTCTCCAGCCCCTGCTCACCTTTCCCAGGCCACGCTCCATCCTCCAGTTCCCCAGAACTTGAGTCGTCCACAAGATGCCCTCAGATTTTCCCCTGTCATTCCAAGGGCCGAACTCATAAATATTATGAGAATACTCTCAGAGAGCTCCTAACTAGCAAGGAGTCCTAGTTTAGGTGACTTCCTCAGGTCACTCTGGGCAAGGACAGAAACTCTTATCTTAGTGAGGAGGTGTGGTTGACCCCACAATCTTTTAAAAGGTGTGATTGGCTGATCAAAAAAAAATAAAAAATGCAGTGATAATGGGCATGGAATGGACAGTGACATCAATTAAGACATGGTGTAATTGTGAATACTGTTTTAGTAATAAACATCACTGTTTAATAGATAAGCCATACTTGAAAAAATATATACTGTATTTTGGGAACTTGGATTTCATTGAAAATCCATATATTCCTCATATTTACACCTTGATTCATATTGTTCATGGCTTTTAATTTAGAGTTTTCAGAAGGTTCATGGCAAAAGTAATGGATTCGAGGAGGAGGAAGGAGAACATACAGTAGTACAGTATAACAGTAACAGCAACATTGGCGGTTGAGCAGGAACACAGCGGCAGCAGACGGGCTTTGTGAGGCTCAGCAGCACTTTGAGCTAAATGCTGACATGTTTTGCAAGTATGTCTTTGTGGTAAACAAAGCAGGTTTACCTGGTTTACATTTGCTAATCAGCACTAAACACAAAGTACAGCGGAGGCTGATGGGATGTCATTAGTTTCTGCAGGTGTTTGGTCATAAACCAAAGTATTGGACAAATTAACATGTTGACCTGATGATGCTAAATTAAGTCAGAGGTGGACATTAATTCCTCCTTATATACATGTTTTTAATAAAGCATTTACATATGTTAATACAGATACACATAAGAGTGATGAAGAAATTTGCTTGCTTTATCTTCAGACATGCAAATTATTTAGTTGTGTATGGTTACATAAAGTTCATTCCTAACTGCGTGCAGTCGGATTTCAGAGCTGAAATCTGAACTATGGACAGACTGTGTACATTTTACAGATATTCTGCACCTGAACAAAAGGGCTTAAGGGCAAAAATACTCCTCTTTACTCACCTTTATGAAGACTGAACCAGGTTTTTCTTGCTGTAACCATTCCTGCTGTTCATACCAGTCATTAAAAGATTCCCTTCTAATATCGATGATGGGGGACAAAATCCACAGCCCATACATTTATGTGAAGTTAATATGAGGCTTCAACAGACCATGTTAGAAAATAGATAAGTATCTTGAAAAGTTTTACTACAAAATCCCCTCTTTTTATTACAATCCTTTCGCTGCAGCTCAACAAGGAAACACTGGCCAGGGAAACAAAAAAAAGGGGAATTTTACACCAAAAAGACTAACTTTAGAAGATATTAACTTGATTTGTCAAACTCGGATTGCTGAAGCCTTCAAACGTTTGATCCCTTGAGTCTTTCGAAAACTTTCAAAAGACAACTTTCCCTGGCCAGTGTGGACAGGAGGAAAGATTACAGCTAGAAAAACCTGTTTCATTGTTTCATTGTTCAAGTACCTGAAAGACTTGAAATATTTTGCCGCCATCCTTTAAGTAGCCTACATTTTATTGCTAAAGCTTCTGGACTTTTATTTAAGTAGAAGTTTGAAAGCAGGACTTTTCCTTGAAATTTTCTTTTTGAGTGTTTTAATAGTTTGTGACATAAATGATGGATGATGTCAGTACTTCTTCCACAATTGAATATGTTATATGACAAACAAACACTTTGAAACGGGGAAATCTTCATAATAAGTACTTGTACTTTTTATATTATTTTTCTGATTTACTTGTTCCACCCCTAAATAAATTAACCCCAATGTTTCCTCCTAGCTGTAATGACAGGAGCTGTTGATGTGTGCTGAAAACTTCCTGTGAAGGAGCTCCTGCAGAGAGGCTGCCTGGCTGTTGTTTACGGTCAGACTAAATGTAAAGTAGGTCATGGGAAAAGGAAGCTTAGCTAGCCACTCAATCAACTGTCGTGTACTAGCTATCTAGCAGTAGGTGGCTTTCAGGAACAACGTCTCTGTTGTGTTGTCAGCGATTTTCCGTGAAGGCTGGTTGTGAACAACAGGCAGGTAACGTTTATACTATCCTTTTGTCCGGCGCCGATAGCAGCACGCAGCTAACGGGAGCTAGCTAGCTAGTTTACGCTCGGTCTGAATCTGCATCACTAGCCGAGTTACTCCGCCTCCGGTCACACTTTTCTTATTACATGGCTAATAAACCGTGAACGCACGGTGGTCAACATCATCTACCAGTGTGTTATGCTGTATTCGTGCGTATAACCAACCGCCTGACTTGAATTGTGATACATCTGACCTTGTAATAGCCTGCTTACATGTTAATGCATTCAACGGGCTGAATACTATGTGGCTAGCGTTAGCTGCTCCTGTTAGCTAGGCTAGGTAGCTAACTGAGGCTATTTAGGAAAACAACATAGCACGTCAAAGGATAATAGTTATTTTACTGACGATGGCAATAATCTGCGGACTGGGACCAGACTACCAAACAGTTAGTGTTAAGTAAAGTAAGTAAGCATGATTTGTGTGTCACTGTTGGCCATTCGACACAGAGTCGATGTTTTTGTGGGATGTTGCGGTTATTGTTGCCCCACTAACTGTCTTAAGTGGGCTAAATTACATTTGATTGTTTAAAAAAAGGAACCGATTGCCGTGGAGACACTTGCAAATGCAGGTTCAAATAGTAAAAGAAAGGTGTAACAAATGGCACTGGTGACATAAGACACCAGGATAATGAAGAAAAAGAAAACTAAATTACATCAAACAGGGTATGCAAGTGTGTGTTTTTCAGAGGACAATCTGTGCAGCAATGTAAAAAGCTACCCAGGTTAACTGCAACAGAAGTCTTCAGTGTCTGTGCCATGTGTCATGTTGTTATTTTGTCTTTCATCAGCTGAACTGATGCTGTTCTGCCAACATCTGGACTGAAACCCAAACCGACTGGCAGCCTCTTCCACTGGTGAGCCTCTGTTGCTGCCATGTCCAGGCGAAGCAGGAACAGTCGTGCATGGCGATACGTTTGGGGTGGGATACGGCGGGATGCTGATGCCCGGGCACTCGTGTTGGCCTCTGAAAGTGAAGACTGGAGCTACGACCGCCTAGAGGTAAGCATACAAGGGTTGCTGTCTTTCCCTAGGACCTAGAGCCCTGAACAGATATGAGGTGTCAGTCGACATGCAAGTTTTTGTTTGTGTCATATGATGCAACTTGTTTACACTGCAGGCAGCAGTTAGGATGTGTCACCATGAGAAGACAAAATTCACCACATGGATTTCTGCCAAAATTTACAGCCTTTAATTTCCTTTTGGCGATTATAAAGAGTATGTTTTTGTTGATGCTAATGTCTGATGCTTGAAGCCAAACATTCAGTTGTTTGCATGCTTTGTATTATTTACTACAAATCTTAGAGTTATAGAGACATTTGCCAAACATCAACACCAGCGCTGCGTTGTTGCATAAAATGTTGCTGATATTTGAATTTGTTGTCTCTTTCTACGTTGTTGATCCCCAGTACAGTGATTCAGACTCTGAGGCAGACTTTTCCACAGTGATGGTCCCTCCAGTCCCCAGCGCCGTGCCTGTCACCGGGGAATCCTACTGTGGCTGCGACTCCCAGGCTGAGACCAACTACAACCCTCGTCTGCGAGGTTTCCACCAAGTGAAAGACTGCCACTGTGGAGAGGATGACCAAGGTACAAAAACAATGGCTGCATTTCAAGGGCAAACTAATATAGAACACAAACATTTTAAGATTAAGTGATGTCATTTGGGATTCACTGTTGTAGCCAATCATGTTATTTTTTCTTGAGCTCTGTGATTTGTTCACATACAGATTCAACGAATAACGTTGATGAATTAATAACTGAATGTCTTCTGATGCTTCAGAGTTTGACTGGGTTTGGGATGCCACCAGCCGATCAACAGCGACATTACTGAGCTGCGACAATCGCAAAGTGAACTTCCACTCTGAATACAGCTGTGGCACAGCAGCAATCCGTGGCTCCAAGGAGCTGGCTGAAGGGCAGCACTTCTGGGAGATTAAGATGACGTCTCCGGTGTATGGAACAGACATGGTAAACCTCTACGCCGTATCTCCCAACATTTACCTGCTCTCATTATGTAAACACATTTTTCTTAAGAGATCTTCTTCTTTGTTTCCGCACAGATGGTTGGCATCGGTACTTCAGATGTCAATCTCGACAAATACAGACACACATTCTGCAGCCTGTTAGGAAAAGATGTAGACAGCTGGGGTCTTTCTTACACTGGTAAGATAAGCACAAACATGCTATGATGTAACTTTAACTGCTCACAATGATTATTGTTTAAGTTATACATCAGTGGTTGTCTTTCTTTTTGTCAGGCTTGTTGCATCATAAAGGCGATAAGATGAACTTCTCCTCCCGGTTTGGACAGGGGTCCATCATTGGAGTCCACCTCGACACGTGGCACGGCACACTCACTTTCTTCAAGAATCGCAAGTGTATAGGTTAGTACTGGCAAGCATAATACACTATTGACCCAATTTCTCTTTCTATACCAATTCTCATACTCCAACTCCAGTTATCTGCCAATACAGAGTATGGATCTGATAAGAGTGCTCTACTGTATCATATTGCCCAGCTGATACTGTATTTTTGAGGCCGACACTGATATAGATATTTGGGAGTTTAAATAATCAAATTACGTGACCCACAGTGTGGTATTGCGATATTACACATGAACATGAATGTTTCCCTCACCATTCTCAATCTAGGTGTTGCTGCCACAGAGCTACAAAATAAGAAGTTTTATCCGATGGCGTGCTCCACGGCAGCGAAGAGCAGCATGAAGGTGATCAGATCCTGCTCTGCGCCCACCTCCCTGCTCTACCTTTGCTGCGCTCGCCTTCGCCAGCTGCTGCCGGACTGTATTGACACCCTGAACGTGTTGCCACTGCCACCAGGCCTTCGCCAGTTGCTCCACAACAAACTGGGTTGGATGCTCAGTCTCAATGGTGGCCCCACAGAAGAAACCCTAGATGGGCCTGAGCGCCCCTCTCCGTTGCCTGCCCCGCCCCTGGCTGGACCGTCCTCCTCCGAGAGTGACTCAGAGGGTTGTACGTCTGACCCTGAAGCCTGTCAGAGGAAGAGATGCCGCTGGACATGACTGAACAGCTCGAATCCTACCTCCTCTTAAACACTGGCCGACGTTACTGTCCTGTGGCATCTGGTGTTTCCTACCTGCCTCAAACTTTCCTCAACATCAATGTTGTCCAGTAATGAAGAGAAAAAGCAGGATCGGAGTGGTATGTAGGTCTAAAACTGTGATAGCAGTTTTTACTGTGATCTTCTCTCATGCCATTCAGATATCTTCATTCTCATCACACATTCAGGATCCAAACCAGCTTCAGTAATAAGTAAAAACATGTGGTCTTATTTTGGTAGCTTACATAAGTTGTTGCTATGCGTGTATGGGGATTAGCGAAATGGTGCGGGAATGGACTGTACAGTGTAACACTGAAGTCAAGTATGGCCAAATTTTGGTGGTCATCATGGTATATTTCAAAATAAGAGACTGTATATTTTCTGTGTTTTCATCTTGTATGCAAATAATCTATATTGTTCTCAACCTAAATCCTATCCGTGCATTATCAAAGTAATCTGTTACCCGTTTTACTTGCACCTGCAATTTTCCTTTAGGTTGCCAAAGTAACAATCGGTGGGATGCTGTGTCCCATGAGTGGAATAGACAGGAAGTGACACGCCGTAGGTCATAGAGTATTCTTTATTTGTTTCTTACAGCAGGTTACAGCTCTAAAGCAGAAGCAAAACTGTCAAAAATGTTTAGATGGATCAAAAACGTGTAAGAAAATGTTAGAAGGTGGAAGGAACCTGAATGTACTTTTTTAGTTCTCCAACAAGAAAATATTCCTTTTCATCTTTCATTCCTCATTAGATAATTCTTATTTCTTGAAAGACTTAAAAGTCAAATATTTGTTACGTTTACGGCAAAACTGTCCACTTGAAACCTTATACTACTTGTTTGTATTCCTCTTTTCCAAAAATATGTAAGCAGGTATACATTGTTACTTAGTGTAGCTCTTTTAAATCTGATCATGAGACAAGTATGTTGCAGTTACACTTTATTGCTTTTTTAAGAGCTTTTAAAAAAGTTAGTTTCTTTGACAAAATATGAGGTTTTAATGTTAAACTTTTTTTGTACTGATCTGTTTATGCAAAGGTGTTCTTTTGGTTTTTCCTTGGCTTGTTCCATCACTTCCTTTACCAACTCCTCTTTACTGTAATTAATTAAGGTTGTATTCTATTCTAAATCTTTTTTGTATCAAACATTCAGCCCTGTTTAGCCTTAAAGATGGCTGTAAAAAGTTCCCTGTTTCCCTGTTAAAGGAGAACGCTGGTTGTGGTCAATTTGAATTCAATCACAGTGGATAATGCTGCAGGAGTGGTTTGCAAAGTTTCTGTGGATGTTTTAATACTCACAAAAATCACAAAATTCAAACCTTTTACAGCCACCTTTCAAGCCTACAGGAGCCGAGTGGTGTTAAGATCAGTTCAATTATCAATCATGAATGACTGAGGAGGGGAACATTCCCCCTGGGTCAGATATGTAAATAATTCTTATTTTCAAGTTTCTTTAGAGATTAAACCGTAACATTCATTTTATTAGTGTTTGACCCAGGTGTTGAAGCTACACAGTACGCCAGCTGCGGCCTCAGTCACCAGCCATTGATCATGTTCACTCCTCGAGGTGTTGGTTTAAGTAGACACACAGAGACTTAAGGTACTATGCAATACAAGCATCTTATGTGAAGATGGTTTTCAGAAGGAAAAGGTGTTTTAGGACGAGATTATGGAGGCACAGACACAACAGTGGTGAAGGTACCAGAGGACCATGCTCATTAGTCATGAGTAATGTGAGATGACACACTTAATTCTGTCCAGTTGTGAAATGATTTATCAGATGTATCCCTATAGATTTAGAATTGTAACCACCAAGAGGTTTGATATAGTCCTTCAGATGTATTTCTGTCTTATTTCACAGTATTTGTCTTCACATTGATGCATCCAAGCACTTTTCTTACTGTTGTACTGTAAATAGACAAATTCTAAGTGTTTCTTCTATACCATGTCATATTAATAATACTGTATGTTAAGGCCTTTACTCGCCTTTTTCTGTATAACTTATCAGCATGATTTTCAGCTGAAAATAAAATGAATGCACAGTGGACTGGATCTGTTTCCTTTGGAGTGACTTGCACTTAGTATTTTGTGTTTTTATTTTTTTCACATTTTATTTATTTTTTGTTTGCATTCATTTATATCTATTTGTTTTATTTCTATTTAGCATTTTACGTTTGAATTTATTTTTATTTATCTCAGTATTTTTATTTGACCTCAGTATGATGTAGAAAATCTGTATAGGTTATTAAATATCCATTATTATGTAAAAACTCTTAAATATTATTGTAATTATTAATATGCTGTCTGAAGTCTTCTACTTAATCTACGTCATGCGGAACAAAAACTGCACTGGTGTTTCACAAGGGAACTCTTTTCAGTCGGACCAAGTGAGCGGAAGTTGTGTGCCTTGCTTGCGGAGGTCAAGTGAAATTGGTCCTATTCATCGGGGATATTTAGGTACTTTTAATATTTCATATTTGCAGAGTTTAAACAGTATCGATAGTTTGGCAATAGATAATTAACATTTATCAGTTGGCCTCACTACAAAACGGTATAATAAAGTGTTTGAGGCTCTAAGGCTAGCTAACAGACCCAGGTTAGCCTTGTTACATCTGGGCTATAACATGTATATTCTTTCTACTGACAACCCATGCTGACAGGCTTAAGTTACGTGCCTTTATTTCTCCTGTGACCAACAGCCCAAAGACTTACTTTACATTCAATCACTTTAATCTCTTGCAGAATAAACACTGACCAGTGTGCATCAGTGAGGATTGTGGAGAAGCTGCCGAACATCCGACAGTCATGGCGAAGAAAAGGCGACTTCGGCTCATAGCAGAAATGGCTCGGAAGGTCCGGGCGTACCGAGAGCTGAAGTCCCGGCCGCGTGAGTCCCAGAAATACGCCCTGGACTATGAGACGATGAAGCGGCCTCACACGGGGAAGACGCTGCCTGTGCTGGCCTGGCAGGACGTCCGCAGGGAGAGTCGCCTCTTCTCACTGCTGGCAGGCATGAGGATGTTTGGAGTGGACCGCCACTTTACCCGCAAGTCCTGGCTGGAGGACCACACAGAGCCCAGCTACTGGCAGATCACCAAGGTCAAGGTGGACTACACATCTGAGGTGAGAGCGGGCCACATATATGCACATATATGAGTGTCAAGTTTGCCCATTGTCAAATTGAAGTGTAGAATTGGTTTGGTATGGGGTCTGATGGGATACCTGCAACTAATGACATCTGATTTTTGTGTTTTCTAGAACATGGATCATGGCAAAGCATGGGGGATCCTCACCTACAAAGGTAAGATTTGACCCTGTTTATTTGATGTGAAACCAGGGCTCAACAATATATAACATAATATTAACACATAACATTTATCTTAATCATCTGTCACTGTAACTACCATTGAGGACACTTATGTTGTGTCATTTAAGGGTTTCAGCTCCCTTTTAGGAATTACACTCTTCCAGTTCCAGTATTTTAAGACTTCTAATCATTAATAAAGCTACTTTTAGGCTACTTGTACCTTGTACTTGCATCTATAATAGTAAACGGCAAGTGGTAATTATTCTCTAAACAAAGAGCATTTAGTGACTTTGTTGCATTTTGTGTTTGGCAGGAAAACAGGAGAGCGTGCTCAAGGAGGTGGACAAAGTGATGTACCACGACTGGCGCTTGATTCCCAAACACATTGAGCAGCAGTTTAAGGACTTTGAGCCGCTGCCTGAGCCGCCAGTGCGCTACGTCCTCTACCCTCCCCTGCTCCGCGCCATGCTGCTGGCCCAGCATAAGAAAGCATTCGGCAGCGTATTGGCCGAGGAGCCGGCCTTGCCTTTAAAAAGGGACGTGCTGCTCAACAAAGACTATTTCCGCAAACAAGAACAGGAGAGGGAGAGGACAGAGGGGACAGCGGTGTAGGTACTCATGGTTCTGAAGATGTAAATCTTGGACATCTTGGACTAAATCGGTGTTGAATGAAGTCATAACTTCTGTCCAAGAACACTGGAAGCTCTCAGCTCAATGTCCCGCTCAATCCTGAACTCAATGAACTTCTCTGCTGTTTTCATCTGAAGCAGGCCTCTCTATGTGTAGTACGTTTCTGTTATGTGGTAAATATTAAATTTGAGATCAAATATAGCTTGTGTCAGTGGTTTTTGATGATTTTGTGCCGGCATTATTGACTACTTCATTAAGGTAATTACAGCCTCATGGCACTACATTCTTATTATAATCTAATGATACTTTACCACCTTAAAATGAAAAAAAATTCTACCCTCAGAGAAAAAGGAGTGGCAGCAGATTTCGACCACTCAGGATACAAAACTGACAGGTGTTTTCACTTATTTTGCCTTTTGTTATTTTGGCTATTTTCTCATAAGTACTAGTGTGTAATTCTCTATTTAGACATGAAACAAAGCATAAATGGCGGATATTGTGATTTTACAAAGAACAACTCTCTTTTACAGCTGTGCTAAAGACATAAATCCTCAGACAGCAGCCTAACATCTTAAATGTGACTGTTGGAGCACAGGACAGCTGCAGTCCACACTGTACTATGTCAAGACCTCTGAGATATTAGGACCAAACATCTTTCTTTCATGCAATAAATGTTGGTTGGTATGGAAGCCCATTTTTACTACGAAAAAAAAGGGGGAAATTGCTAATCAAAAATGTAAATGTGTGGCTGACTGAGTCAAACTTGGAGTGAAGTGGATTATGTTATATGCTACTCTTATTCTAGTAGCATATGAGTGGTATTCAGTGTTGGTTGTTGTGTGGCAAATTGCTAACAATTGATGTCAAAATGATAAGACACAAAGTCAAAATCACAAACATACTGAGAACGGATGTCAATGTTGACCTGTCTTAAGCACACATGATAACTTGTACATGTGAAATAAAATATACATTGATATGTAAACATTCCGTTTATTTTTTTGATTTACCATAATTGTTTTCATGTGACAATGTTTTACTTTTTGTCTATTGTCGGCGGAATTGGACCCCATAAATAATACATTTTCTGAATCGGCCGCTCCTCGCAAGGCTCGGGATATCGCGTGCTTGAGCTTTGGGGGCATTCCTAAGCAACGTGCGTGCGTGCGTGCGTGCGTCCTCCTTCAGTCCGTCCTACTTGCTGCGTGCTGCTCGGTCCACCGGCGACAATGCTCTGCCTGTTTCTGTCTATATTTGCCTACGTCTTTCAGTCAGGTTGGTGCTGCATCTGTTTAAACTTCATCATGTATCAGACATCGATCTCCAGTTTGATTTTGTGACAACATGCTCACAGTTTGCACCGTGCGTGGGCAGGAGACGCAGACTGACCGGTCCCCGGCTAGCTACAAGAGGCGCGGAGTTAACTGGTGAATCATGGATCCTTTAATAACGTCGGCGGAGCTTTTCTAACCAATTCTATGTTAAACAGAAGCAAAGTTGAGTCGCTTTGAAGTGTGAATATGAATACCCAGACTGTCTGCGTTTTACTAATTGACGTTACACATGTAGCGGTTACTTTGTGTAACAGCAGCGTAGTCCATGTGTCCTCACTGTAAAAAAAAAAGAAAAGAAAAGTTGATTCATCATGCTATTATTAGCTCATGTGCTAGTGCTTTGCCATTGGTGGATTTAGGATTCATGGTTGAGCCTGTGAGCGCTGATAGGCTGTCGCAGGAGGAGAACTGCAATTGGGCCAAAAAAATAAAAGGTCATGGCGAGATCTGCATGAACTTGAAGATTTGGTGGTCAAACATGCACGGATTGAAGAATCTGGTGTGACGCAAAATAAATCAATTAATTAATTAACATTCAATTCAATTTCATTTATATAGCGCCATATCACAACCAGGTTATCTCAGGGCACTCTATCGCATGGAGCAGGTCGAGAGCAACTCCCACACACACAAAGACCCAACAATCACACCATGAGCAAGCACTAGGCGACAATGGCAAGGAAAACTCCATTTT
>JAVQJL010016145.1:0-23116 GCA_036024295.1 Nannoperca obscura
GGATGTGAGTATTAATGTGACTGGGGGGAGTGGATTCATTTATGCTAACATATTCATCATGACACAGCCAGGTTTCAGTAAGGCAGAATATATCGATATCATTATCTGATATCAGTTCATAATAACACTTTTCTTGAGATAAATCTCTAATAAAATCATCATGCTGTTTCATCAAGAATGTTTCTATCTGCAGCAGTTGCTTGTGTGCAACAATACTGAGTGAAGGTCACACAAAAAAACTGGGTTTGAATGTGTTTACTAAGTGACTACATGTTCTTAGTTCTGCTTAACCAAGAGTTTGGTTAAAGTCCATCTGAACTTGTCTCCATAAATGCATGTGATTAGACAGCCCACCGCCGACGCTGAGAAAACACATTTGCATGCGAGTGTGTGATGTGGACCTGCACCACGTGTAATTTGCAGACAAGTATGGAGCTGAACAAGCGCTGATTATCCAACCAGCATCTTTGAGTGAGTCTGCTGTTAATTATGCTGGAAAGAGTTACTTGATCAGCTTCAACTGATGACGATTTTTATTTGGCAGAACACCATGGTTCTCATAAGCTGTACGTTAGTCATATTGAGTATGAGTAAAGGAAAGAAAGACAGGATCTCAGTAGGATTCTGTGTAAAGAGGAACCACTGGTTTCACACCACTCCCATAAAAGTGGCCTGGCTCCATGATCTACTTTACAGCCTCTCTGTCACAATGTTCTCTTTGACAGTGCACCAGCCTCCCTCCACACTCTCTTTCTGTGCACCTGAGCCACCCAATTAGAAACATGGCTGACCTACAGACAGGTAAGGATCGAGAATAAAAAATACACTAAACTTTTAAGCCAGGCCAGCTCCTTGTGAATACGTTTTCAATCAAACAACACTCATTTAAGATATGCATTTAGATATGCATGCAGCTTTCATTGGAATGAACGGGGCATTATCTTGGAACATTTTACCCACTTCTCATAATACACCCATAGCTCGGTACAGTACAGTGAGGCTGCTTCGTCTCAAGAAATTCCTGTGGGATCACAGTGACATATCAGGAGTCCTCTCAATTATCTGAGCCTGTATATGACAGATTTAGAGATGCACACAGAGGCAGCAAGTGAGTCAGATCTGAAAGAGCAGATCTGCAGAAGATACTATCAAGAGATTGATATGCCCTTATTTCCTTCCTTGTAAATGTCTTTTTCTTGTTGGAGCTTTTACTTTGAGGGTCACTAAAGGGAGAAGTCCAAGTGGGACAATGTGCTAATATAAACTCATATATCCTTTGTGTGAACCTATTTCTTTTAGAGAAAAAAAGACAACCTGTGAATTCCATGAGTCCGCACCTGTCGAGTTCCCAATTCGAGAGAGTGAACTGTTAGAGCAGATATGTGCTTTTCTAGTTTACTTTGCATTTTTCTTTTTTTCTTTTTTTAGCCAGTCTGCCAGCTTCTCTCACTGCCCTTTTCCTTCGTGAGCCAGCCTGGTGGTTTAATCAGGGAAAGCAGCTGGGGACAGGGAGAGTGGAGCTTGTCTCTAAGCCCGGCTGATTCACTAGCTCCCCAGACTTCCTTTATATTGCACCGGCTAATAGGGCTAGCCTGGCAGCCTAACATAGGAACACAAAGGCAGGTGGTAAACAGACAGGTGGGCAAAGTATACAAAGGTAAGAAGCACACAGGCTTGCTAGAAAGAAACAGAAAGCTGCAGAATGACTAAAACATAGAAAACAGACATGGATGGAAGAAATAACCATGTAGAAAGTATCCCTCCCCTGTTGACCAGGCACTCTCAATGGCTGTGTCTCGGAGGATGGATGGGTCCAACACACACAGGACTTTCAGCAAGGACATGCTGTTTGTGTCCCAGTCAATTCTGACTTATTTTAACGTAGCTGTACGTAGTGGTTTTAGTGCTTAAACATAATCAAACAATACCCACATGTTGTTGTTGTTACCACGTGTTTTTCATTTCGTATGAAAGAAATCAATGCACTTTTCTGTTGATACAGTATGTTCTCCAAGCTCTCTCATCCCCACCTGCAAATGTCATATAAATGACATACTCAAAACCTGCTGCCTGCCTCCACAGCTGCATCTCGTTGTCCTGGTGCTCTTGTTCCTGTCCCTTGTCTCGGCTGTTTTACGTGTCTGTGGCTTATGTGGCCCATCTGTCTGCTGCTCCGAGCCTCTATTGATCATAAGCTTATCTAGTAAGTAAAGTCTCCTTCAATTGCGCCGGCCCGGTCTCTGCTGTTTGCATTATGATCCAGATTGTGGCACTCCACATTACAACCATGAATGAGATGATAGTTTGTCTGAAAGGTGTTTTTGGAAATTGTATTTTTGAATTCAGTCCTGAACACAGATAGACCCATAAAATCATTAATTACTTTTGCAGTTTTGGATTGCATAAAAACATACTTGAGTAAAATATCTTACATGTAGTTTGAGAAAAATATTAACTACATAAAAAAAAATAACCCACTGATTAAAAACACCCTGGATGGAGTTTGGATCTCACTCCATGGATTGCAGGTTAAACTCAAACGGAGACATTATTGTCAGAAATTGATTTTTCAGCAGGATGAGGTCTTTAATGTCAATTCTGAAGGATGTTATTATCACCAAAGGTTATCGGATTATGCAATCAGATTTCAGTTTGAAGACCGGAGACACATTTAATGCCAGGTGTAATCACAACACAATCTAGACACCATCTTGATCAAAGGCGTATTAATGTTGGTGTAAATGGGTCACTGCTGACACAGATAAACTAGCAAGCAGGCCTTTTCAGAAAGACTGGAAGACTGGCAGATACACGAGTCACACAGACAGAAAGGCAGATAGGGACAGAGCAGTGACAGATTTAGTTTGTCCCCTCTGCTGTTCAGACTGTTGGCAACAGGAGATGAAGATGAATATACAGTAAGAGAGGCAGACAGTCAATAGACAGGCGTTCAGTGAAACGAGTATTTGAAGAGATTTGTGACAGATCCAGCAGTTTAACCACAGCTGAATTTCTTTTCGCTGTCACCCTCTCGCCTCATCTTTCTGTCCGTTCAAATCTCAAGATACAAGCACATATATGCAAATGGCCAAACCTTCGGTTACATACTTCGCCACAGACAAATGTATTCCATAGTGTCACATTTTGCAAATTATTTCACACATGTGCATCGATACACACAAACAAAGCTGTACTAGCGCGCACTTAATCTTATTGCTCCCAACTCCAACGGTTGCTAAGTAACAGCACATAACCACAGATTGTTTACAGAGCCGGTAATATTGTTCATCTCAAAGAGAAGGTGAGGCAGAGACAGATGACACAATCTGCTCAAAAAACAACAAAGGTGAACTGTCCCTTCACAGGCAAGTGGACAGTAATGCAATGAGGCTACTGGTCCCCGGTGTATGATGTGTTGGGGAAGATGAAAGTAATGTTTTGTGATTTAATACTGTGCTGCTAAACCGAATACATCTGTCTGGATCTCAGCTGGTAACACACAGATTCAGCGTCATTTATCATCATTGTTTAGATTGACCCTGAGTGCCAAAGAAATAAAAACACACTTGAACTTTCCTCTTCAATATGATGTAGTAACCTGACAGACTCTCCAGTTTGATCAGTGGGAAAGATAACTGGAAGAGTCACACAGCCTCAAGTCTCACGGGTACATTTTCCCACACGTTATCAGGATCAAGTTAGGCAAATACAATTCTATTTAAGTATTTACTGAATCTCTGAATCCTAAACAGCTGTATACTTCATAACTACAATAGCAACAGCTGTTGGTCCATTATGCCCCAGTTAATGCTGACCATTGCAGACTTTATACATTTTTGAAAAGTCTGTGATCATAGCTCCACCGGGAGAATAATTCAGACTTGTACTGGATGACTGAGGTAAAATAACAGTGGACGGTTTCACTCACATGACCGTGTTGATTCCTGAAAGCTGCTGGAACATCTGAAGACCGCAGCCCACCAATAGGGCTCGCCGAGTGGGGGGGTAGGTCAGCATCCGCCAGATCACCGGCCCATCTGGAGACACAAGTGAAGGCACAGCAGAAATTAATTTCAAACTCAGCATGGCTTCACAGCGGAAATTACACGGGCATTAATAGAGTTTCAGTCCAAAATAAGCCACCATAGGAAGAACAAGACCCCCGATGCTACAAAATATTGGCCCACATAAACGGCATGCAACAAATCTTTCATGATTTGGACTTGATGAGAAGTTCGATTAAAGAGGGGTTGGTTACTGTAACAAGTTATAAAATCACACAAATATATAATGCTAGAAAAAACAAGGCAACCATTAGCTGCTTAGTACAAGACTCCAGGAAGTGACTGCTCCTGGCTAATAAATATTCTAGCACATTACCTCCCCCCTTAAAACTATAACTACAACTTTACACCTTTTTTATTTGTACGGATTAAACAAATTAGACATGTTTATTAGAGAGCTTTATAGGTGCTGAAGGGCGGATTTAGTTCAGAGCCAGGCTAGCTGTTGCCCCTTGTTTCCAGTCTTTGTGCTAAGGTAAGCTAACCAGCTTACAAGTGTGGTGTTAATGTTCTCATCTAACTCTTGGCAAGAAAGTAAATTTTAAAAAAAAGTGTATTTGCCAAAATGCTAAACTTCTCCTTTAACACACGGGAAAACACAGGGCCTATTTAACTTGATGGCGTCATCAAGAAAACGTTAATAAATTCCCATATTCATAATATATCTATGATTTGTACATGAGGTTGGTATAATGAATCATATAGTCCTCACATTTTAAGACCTAAGTCCAAGCCTCGGTGACAGCAACCATCTGCACTACTGAAATTTCTTCGCACAAGACGCTGATGCTTTGTTAGGTCAAGCGATGCAACTCTGTTACTCTGGCCCCTGACCTCCCTATGGTGCTGGAAAAGTGTAAAAAGAAATGCCCCTCCCAAGGATCAGCATAGCATAATAGCTGCCTTTTTCCCTTTTTCAGATGGTGGATCTCTCAGTTTGGGATGAAACAAATATTTGACGCAGGCTTTTGGCCTCGCGGAGTCCCACTTGGCTCAGCAACAGACTGTAATCTCCAACACACACAGGCAAGCGGTTCCCTTTGGGAAGACAAGTCTTAATAAGATGAGAGCGCGGCTGGGCAGGCACCGAGCTGTCGGATAAAGGGGAAGACACACACTGCCGAGAGATCAGACAAACAAGCCTGAACACACACACACACACGAAGAAACAAACAGGTAACGCGTATGACCGCGTGCCTGGATACACAAGTGAATGTGCAAACACAAATGTGTACAAGCACATCATAAACAAGGATGCACATATGAGATGACACACACACGCAGGCTGATTATTTGGGAGCAGCTGTGTGTGGGAGGACTCTGGACCAGTGAACATCTCCTTTTGTTGTTTGACAAGCAGGCCAGACTCTGTGAAGTAGGCTCCCGCTGACACACAAACACACTTAAGCCTTAATTTCGATGGCTGCCTGTCAGACTTCTTAGAGGGATATGATCGTCTTTGATTCCTTTCAATTCCACGCCGAAAGAGGTTTTTTAACTTTCACCTATTTGTCCGCAATTTAACCGCAGAAGCCGCTTGAAGAAATGAGAGGCGATGTTCACAACACACTCTGAAGCAGTCAATTATACAACTTTATAAAATGAAATGTTCATAAAATCTTGCAATTAGCCTCAATTCATGTTATTCAACTAGAAACACATATCAAGGGCCATCAGAGTGTGTATAACAGCTTTAACTTGAACTCAACTTCATCTCTGTGTACTCTAT
Source organism: Nannoperca obscura (assembly GCA_036024295.1). Lineage (NCBI taxonomy): Eukaryota > Metazoa > Chordata > Actinopteri > Centrarchiformes > Percichthyidae > Nannoperca > Nannoperca obscura. Next base: position 5,794 of record JAVQJL010016145.1, read on the forward strand.
TTACTCATACACTTCTGTACTCACATTACCAGCACAAACAACGACTTTAAACTGCAACTCCCACACTGATAACAACACCGGCACTGGAAACAAAAACATAATTTTAAGGCAATCAGCTGTTCCAAAGACATTAGATGAGAGTCTGTCTACTGACTGCTCCTCAACTCTGATACTGTGAAATGATCTGAAAATTAGCACAGACAAGACACAGACACTATAATCCAGTGTCACTGTCATTTTGTGGTTCTAAGCAACTAAAATGATACAACTGTGAAGCATTTTGTCCAGTAGGTAAATTGCTTGTATTTATACCAAATATCTGGATCACATGACAGTTTACAGTTCAATTTTATGCAGCACTTGCAGGACATGCGTATTTTCTGCAAAGATAATGTAATTAGTGTTGCGTCACAGAGTGATGTTAAAGTTAAAGATATAAGATTTAATACTGAGACCCCTCATCAGAACATAATATAGTATACTGTATGAGCCTTGTTACAAATTAGTAAATTATTAAATTTTTTCTCTTGTCAGTATAAAATTCTGTTGACTGTTTGTTGAACTTTGTTCAAGTGTGTCAACACTGTCATCAGGGTGTTAATAACATTCATTTACACATACAATTCAGTAGTGTTATATGTTTCAGCTCTCAAAGTTAAGGTTTAATGTGAAGCCAGAGCTCTAACCTCAGACAGTGGAGAGGAAGTGATGTGTTTATAGACTGAGCCATTTCCATGGCGCTAACCTGGTGGAGTGTGATTGGTCGATCCCTAGAGACCAGAGCAGAGGACTCTCATCTGATTAGACAACAGGAAAATCAGGATTCATGGGCCGACGTCAACTATCAAGACAGTGGAGACCTGATGGCCGCCTGAAGAAGAGCTAAATTTACTCGGCTAAACACACACACAATATATTTTTCCTTCTTGCTCTCTTGCAATATATATATACGTTTTTCTACAAAAATACAATTTAAAAATGCAATACACACATTCATACTCGCTCATGTATGCTAAGACAGTCTCACATACATGTACACACATAAGCTCACAAAACACACAGCTTCATTTCCTCCCCACCACCCAGCTGTAATTTAATCAGAGATATTGAAAAAGAAGGATGGCATTGAAAAACAAGTCAGCGAGCTACCAGCAAAGTCACAAGCACAGTGATTAAGTCTCAGAGCCTTTCCCACTATATTTGCCTCATTTATTTCTGTATTTTATACTAAAATACCACTATCAGCACAATTTAGCCTAAAATATGAAACATATCTTGTCTTGCGACTAAATGAATACAAAACGTCAAGCATGATGCGTTCAGGTGTAGATCCTGTCAACATGCACAAATTATGCAAGTCAGAAAGACCATGACACACCAGTTCTTATGCGAGATGAGCACTGGATGTGACCACAAAAACACACAAACCTATGCAGACAGCACACACACACACACACACACACACAAAGCTCACTACAAAGGCATCACTCTTTTTTTCTCATGTCAATCTACCCACACAAGCCTTATGATCATTCCTCTGCCATCGCTACCTGCACGGATCCCCTTTGATTTCACATCTTATCAGCATTCAATCCAGCAAATACTAATAGCCTCACTCTAAGACCATAATACTGTTTGTTGTACACTGAGCAGGGATAGCCTGGGATGTGTTTTTAATGAGAACAAGGTCCCTTTCCCTTTACTTCTTCTCCTCCTCCTCTTCTTGATATTCACAGAAGGAATCTCCAATTAGCGCTTTTCCTTGACTACCTGCTTTCAGGGAAACTCCAACAACTTCTACTTAACTACCCCCACGGCCAATCACAGCGTCCGTTTAGCCGTCAGTTGTGTCATGTTTCTTTTTACACAAGATTAAAATACACGCCGCAGCCGGCTTTATGAAGTGTACAGCAGGGAGAGAGAGGAGATGGGGAGGGACAAAGAGTCACATGGTAGCTCGCTTTCCAGGAACATTGGCAGGCCTCCATCCACAGGACTTATGATTACCAATTCCCATATTGATTTGTAAATCCTTTGTAAACCAGTGAAATGTGTTTCTATTCATGGATCAACGCAGGGTCAACAGTATCAAGGGAGGAAAAGCTGGTGTTGAACAATGGTCAATCAAGAAAATAAAGAGGACCAATGAGGCGGTCGATGGAAGCACAGGAGGAATTACACCAGGAGTTTTATAGAATTATTCTATAAAAGAATAATTCTTTCTGTCCATCCGATCACCGTGTCCTCGGTAAGTAAGTGGCCGGAAGCGGGCTTCACTTACATACCCTGAGCGGGCTGCAATCAAGAACTGAAGCGTGAACCCCCTCTCCACCACTCTCCCCCTCTAATTATTTCTTCCACATACTTCCCCTTTCCTCTCCCTTCTCACGTCTCTTCCGCTTCCTCATCAGAGTAGGATCATGACACCTCACACTCCACTCTTCTGTCGAAATTAGGTCACTGCAAAGGGGCGTTTATGGGACCACCGTGAAGCCTATTTGGCGAAAAAACGTGTTTTGTAAAATGTTAGTGTCACAACTAAATAGGCACCATGTAATCAAGTTCAACCTCTCCTTAAAGCTACATTTGGCAAAGCTTTTATGCCAAAATCCTGTCTTGTTAAAAAGTTTAGTTTGACATTTTGAGGAACCCACTTATTCGCTTTCTCGATTTCGAATGAAAATATACCACTCTCACATCTGTCAGTTAAATGTGTAACTGCATGCTGTAGTTGTAGCCTAAATTCCTTACAAGGTTGTTTACATAAAAATACAGCACATTGCATTGCTACTTTATAGCCCCGATCGGACAGTTGAGAAGGAATATGATTGCTGGACCTGATGCATCAGGGAGGAACAGCATTTTAAGTGAAGCTGATCGAATCTTGTCAGTAGCCGAGAGTCCTGTCTGCAGATGCAGGGGAGCAGCTGTGTTTATCTGAGAGCACCGAGGGGCCAGCGGTTGCCAGGAGCTGAGCACCAGACAGAGATAGATGGATGGATGGAGTCTCACACACACAGTGACTGACGGAGATAGTTCCGACAGTTCAGTGAAAGATTCCAGTGTTTTATGCAAGATAGCGCAAATGTAGCCTCGACTGGCTAGCCTAAAGCAGAGATGGCAGAGATTTGGGGGGGATTTTCAAACAAGTTTTTATGACCCAACCGGCTCATGTAACAGCACAGATTTCATGCAGCTCCCTCTGGAGCCACAAAAGGCTTTATACTAAATGTTTTCAAATATGCAGCAGTACTCCCCAAGACCTGTAAACAGCTTGTGATGTGTAAAATCAGTGCAGTTCCACATTTAGTTTGACCTTACAGGCTAATGGCTAAAGATATGCATCTTGCATAAAACTAACAACAACAAATATATTGATAGAGCAAGCAGCTTGAATAATAAGTTAAAGTGCTTCTTGCTTTATAATTGAAATGTGTAACACCTTCGATGGCGTAACTTTGCTTCTTTTCCATGCTCTATCAGTCAGTATCTCCAGCAAATAGGTCCACGACGGTGACATTTTTTGCCCTTCTTTTCCCCCACTTGACTCAAGGCCAAAGAAAACCCAGATGATGAGCCAACCAATTCTATCAAAGTAACGTGTCAAAGCTCCTGGAGTGCTTTTCTGATAGATCTTTATTAAACATTTGCATGATCAGTTAACCCTGTTTAACGTGCGTCTTTGCATTTCTTTAATACTGACGAGGTGGCACCTGATGCAGTGAAAGACAAAGGAAGTGAGGCCCAATGGAACAGCAAAGAGAGAAAACATTGACTTAAGGGGAGCTGCTGTGTCAACTGAAGCTAATAGTGTTCCTGGAGTCTCGGTGCGAGTGTCAACAAAACCACCATCTCTCTAGTTTGAAACTAATCACATGATGGGAATCAATCAACAGCGAGCAGGACGTTGCCTTTCAGGTTTTCCTGTCAGTCTGTCATGTTTGTTTTGGTGTTTTGTAGCCTGGTGGCTAAAGAACGAGTAATAGAAAGGCAGGAAGATACAGGAAAAAGGCAAAGAACGATCTTCCATCTTGATTTGAAAAGTGTAGAAAAGTCACCACCTGGTTATGTAACACAGAATCAGATCATACTAGCAGACACACAGTGCTACCTGAAGTTGAGAGGAGGACACAGAGACACAGAGGCGCATTCATTTTTAAACTCATTTTCCAACTGAGAGTTCTATTATTCAGCGGTTAGACAGCTTTCCCTGCAGACACACTGTCATGAAATGTAAAGTAACAAAGCAAAAAGTTCGAGGATAACTATTTTTCATGTTGTGAATAGAAGTTATTTCCTGGATCAAGACGACAGCTCAGCCCCTACCAGTACTCACACTCAGTACTTGCACATTTAAACAAGTGTTATGCAAGAATCAGCTGCTATTGCCAGTTTGACCCAGAACTGGTGGGTAGTTTATTCCAGTTTATTTGTCACACGTAATCATATAAGGTACAATCAGTGAAAAGAGGGGCATGGGTAGAGAGGAAAGAAGTGTGTGAGGGTGGAATGGAAAAGCTATATTATAGCTTATCATTCTGCAGTATAGTTGGGCTATTTAGCTGGATACACACACATACACACACCATAATGTACATTTTATAATAGCCTCATGTGTATGATAATTATACATTTTATAATAGCCCCATAACACATGGGATATGGAATGGATAAACCCAATGGTGTATCTTCCATGTGTGTTTCCATGTATAAAAAACAGCCTTTGAACTAAATATACACACAGTTTACACATTCAAATATTGTGTTCCTTTTTTTCACACATCCTGTCTTATCTGGCTTGTGGGGATTGTCTCCTACAGTCTCAGACAACGTCTGCGCCAACAAAAATTCATTATCAAGTTTTTAAATGGGGAAATAATACAGCTGGCCCGCCTGTGCCCCCCCCCACCCCGAAAAATACTGTGTTTCAGGAGTGTGAAAGAGGCTGGTTCAATATCCATCTATCCATGCAGGGCTTGTGACAGGCACAGAGGGGGAACCATGATAGATCTGCCATCGCACAACTCTCCTCGCTCAATTATTAATAAGCTGCTTAAAACCTACAGGGGAAGGGAGCAGCGGAGGGCTCGGAGAAAGACGCTCTTTTGTTTCTCTATTTGTCACTGTTGCTTTTTCCTCGCCGGTTATTCTGCTACACAGTGACCCACGCAAATAAATGGAAAATATTTCTCAAAATAACAAATGATCCCTTTCAAAAGGACAGTAAACAAGGATCTCTTTGCATAAACTTTCCACTTATCCACACCCATTATTACTCCATATAAGATAAAACACACAACAATGTATCTGCCCACCTACAGCTACACTGACTAGATTTACATGCACTATAGTATATATTAACAAAAACATACATGAACATCAAATCACTCAACAATACTAAGGCTGCACTGTTCACCTGCATGGTGCATCCGCAACTACAAGCATGACTTCAGTGCTCTGCTTGGACTAGCGCCGCGCTCAATTCACGGTGTTCTCAAACTTTTACCAGTAATTGAGTTCAGAATCTGTCTGGAGGAGCCCAGAGAAAAGCCCTAACCAGATTTTGAACGTCTTGTTGGAGCTTGTCTTTGAAAATAAAAGCTACTGAAATATTCATGAAAATTGTATTGTTTTGTATTTTATTTGAATTTACGACAACAGCTTTGCTTCAAGCTACAAATGTAATTTAGACACTTTACAACAGAACCAGGCCTATGGTTCACACACTACCCTTAATGATTTGCAGCTGGTTGTTCTTGCGGTCTAACTTTGATTATGTATGGTGTGAGAAAGTACATAATTGCTTTTCTTTTTCAACATTGTGTCTCTGGCAACTTTCAAATTTCAAATTCTTATATTTGTTCCATTTTCTTGCTGTCATGCAGAGCACTTTTTATCAACTGAGCTATTTACATACTGAACCACTGAACCTCTGTGCAAATAAAGCTGAACACAAGCAAATACAAAAGACTGAATATCACTTGAAGTGCTAGGTGGAAGATAATACTGACAATGTTTTCTTACAGTCGGCTCTACAACGGGCAGTCTGATTGCTCAGTCTCATTCCACTCAAGTCAAGAGTCAATCACTAAACAGATGGCACATGTTTTGAATGCAGTGGGTCCAATCTGCGCACCAATCTGTGTCGAAAATGAGGAATACCCAACATGACTAACAAAAGCAGAGTGATTGGTGACATCAGCCTTTCTAAGAGATTCATTGGTAAAAGTCTGAAAAGCAGCAAAGTGTGATCTGCATTTCAAAAGGTGCACAGATGACCTTCATGCCTGCTGGGTGGCGTGACTTGTGGTTTGAATCTGATCCTGAGTCAGTTTAATTGATCAAAAATGTTTCTGTGCGAGAGGAGAGGGGAGAAAAGGAGGGGAAACCAGAGTAGAGGAAATGATTGGAAAAAGGAGAGGAGAAGGAAGGAAAGAAAGAAAATGGAACTTAACAGGCCAGAAAGGAAAGGAAAGGAAAGGAGATGAGATGAGAAGACTGGAGAATAAAGGAAAGGAGATGAGAGCAAGGGGCTGAAGAGGAGAGAAAAAGGAAGCAAATGGAAGAAAATAAGAGAGGAAAGGAAAAAAGAGAAAAGAGAACAAAGGAAAGGAAGAGACAAAAGAGGGCAGGAGAAGATGAGTGAGGAGAGCCACGGGGGGAAAAAAGGATCTGTTGTCATTGGAAACAGCAGTTGGCAGCAACGGCTGGCTGTCATCCGTATTTAACCTGTTGGTGTTTTAACTGCCATGGCATTTCAATAATATGCTGTTTTAATTCAGACTGTATCTACCGATGTAGTCACTTTGTTACTGCACTGGTACATAAATAGCACAGCATTGGGAAACCTCTAAACTGGCATCCACAATAACTACAGGCAAAATAATATCACTCTTAAAAAAGTTGATCTTTCTTCATATTTACAGCTAAAACTGCCTCAATGACACAGCTGCTTTCACCGGTTCAGCAGCATCTCATGTCTGCTTCAAAATGCTCACCGGGAGGTGATCTTGTCAAAATCTTTTTAAACACTTTCTCCTCTCTGCATGAGTCAGTCGCACCTCTTGTTTCGGCAGCCTTGAGACAAACCGAGTGGGTTTAGGCGACACTTGTAGCGAACAATTATACTATACACAGCGGAGAGGCAGTGGTTCACGATGTGCCAAGACAAGCAACACAAAGCCTCTAAAAGAAGATTACAAAAACAAATCAATGTCTGATTGATCCAGTCAACAATCTGTGGAAAATACAAAGTGACAAATACAGATGAGGAAAAATAAAAGATTGTGTTAAGATTCACAAAGAAACAGCAGAAAAGTTAGTTTCAATGGGAAAGAAATAAGCTTTAACATTGAGAAAGAGGGGGAATTAAATACTCTTTTAAAACTTTTTTATCATACCTCTAAAGTGCTGTGATGTGTGATAGCCCGAGGCATTTAAATATGGAAGAGGGAAACAAATGTGTGCTGAAGAGACGATGAGATCTTAAAGAGATTTGTCTGCTGAAGGCAATCAGCAAACTGTGATGAAAACAGTGAACTACTGCTCGCTTTAGCAGATTTTAGAGTGTGTATGTCAGAATACAGTAACAAGACAGATACAAAAAGAGTCAGTGTTTTGATTTCTTTTAGTTTATCATAATGAAAACGGTTCCTTTGTTGAAGATTTGTATTTAATTGAAAGAGTAGGTCTATACTGGATGTTTAATAGAGCCCCACCCGACCACACCCCTTACTACAGGTGGGTGTGGTCGGGTGGTGTCTGTAGTAGCTGTTATCACATCGGGCTCTGTGAAGTGCTACACTGCACAGTGTGTGGCAGCACAAACAGGATTATCAGACTGGGTGTAGTTACTCTACACTGCCCATGCTATAAGCTTGTATACAAAAATCTGACAGACTTACAAGTTGCTTATATATTGGACTTATTGAAGTCTTAGTACATCCTGCCAGGTTTGGGATTTTGGAATCAAGGTCATTAAAATGAATCCAAGCTCTGCTTTGCTTTTTACGGATATGTAACTTCTCTGCTCACTGTACCAGTTAGCACTATGAAAGAAACAACTGAATAGCTGCATTTGTCCAGATGTTTTTATTTCCATGGTTCATGTTTGAAGTAAAGGGGAAAAGCATGTTAGGCTTCAATGTCCAGTTTACACAAAATATTAAGGAAATCTTTTCTGATGCTGAAGTTTCATGATGATGCTGAAGTTCTGCTAAGCAGGTCAAATGAGCCGGCCTGAATGAGTAAACGCCCCGAGGTCTGAAAAAACCTTGACAAACATTTTTCGCTGTAAATGGGCTCTCATGGGTGGTTCCGGCTTTCGCAGCTGCATTCACAAACCACACTCACACACACACACACACACACACATACAGACAACCGTATCCATCTACCCATCCCCATTGGCCAGTGATCAAATCTCTGGAGTCATTTTAAAATCTGCTGGTAATCAATCTACTGAGCTATTGAGATTCATGACTTTCCAGCTGCACACCTGCCCTGATGCAAATGACAGGGGTCTTCTTTTGAGGCACGCACACACACACACACACACACATACACAGGCATGTACAGAAACAAGAATGTGTGTCAGAGAGGCTTAGGGAAACAAAAACATATCATAACTATATTATCAGAATTTGTAATTTCTCTGTTTAAAGCCTCTTTGTATAATCATTTTGCCAAAAATAATTTACTGACCTAATAAACCCACATTTATGGATGCAACATTTCAGTCATGTCTGTTCTCATTAAATTCACTCAGAGAACATTTGGGCCTCTGTACCCAAAACATAACAATCCAACAAGCGTATTGTAATTGAATAAGGCATCTCTGGATGAGTCGCAGGTTGCTGCCATTATATGCAGAAACTGGGACCCTGGAATAGCATCTTTAGAAGAACACTGCTAAGTGTTAAAGTAGCCTTCATTTCAACTGAAAAGCTCCAGTGGTGCCATTAAAATCTCCTTTTGTTCTTCCTCCATTGTGACTTGACAAGAGTAATGATTAATCAAGGCTGAAAAAAATCAAATGCACCTCTAAGTCTAAGGTGCAGACAACTCAAAGGCATCCTTTACTTTTTTGCTCTAAAAAAGCAGTGAAACCGTGTTCAAATCCATATTTTCACTTCATATTCAGGCGCTGCTCCGTTTTACTTCATTAAAAGCATTCTGAAGCTCTTAGGCTGGTTAGAAAAAGCTAGCTTACAACTGATGTCTGTACAGTTTGTACAGTGCCTGTTTGTGCGAATGATGCAAGGCGTACATTCGCTTTGATTTCTGTCTGAACACATCTTTAGAGGTGCGGGTAGGTGAATTTCTTATTTTACTATTTGACAAAGAAAGGCTATCTGTTCCCAGTCTTTATGCTAAGATAAGCTAAGCTAACCATTACTTGACTCTTGATCTTGGCTCTCATTTAGCATCTAGCTCTCAGTAAGAAATGTAATTAGCATATTATCTAAAATGTTAAACTATTCCGTTTAGGCTTTCATTTCCTCTTGACATTGTCTCACAGCCAAAACTTCAAACTTAAATTGTGTTGTATTTTGTTAACTTATTTTTGATAAAAATGCAATTACCAGAGGTGTTGGTAACTATTGACATTCAAATTTGTGCACTAATTTGTAGTTCTCTACTTCTGCTGAAAACAGAAAAGCAATCCCCATGCTACCCAACATGTACTAAGTGTATTGATTTTTCAACTAAAAGAAACAAACAGTGAACACCTACAAATGCCTGCTAATTAGTGGAAAATCAATAAAATTCTGCAGCTGAGCAATATATAGCAATACAATATCAGGTAACATGAATCAAGAGTTGCATTCATACTTTTGTTTCTGGACTTAAACTAAGTAGGCCTAGATAGAAACCAATTAGTGAAGTAAAGACAAAGATAATTCCCTAATCTCCCCTCTTTGCTTTCATCAGAAGCAGCTTGCCTCTCTTTGCATCCTCTGCTAATGCTCCCTCCATAATAATTTCCCAGTTGGGACTTTGGTTTTCATTTTCCTGCACTCCACCCTGCAGCTCATTGTGGTTCAAACTGACGACAGCAAGGGCAGAAATGTTTAATTTCCAATAACTTATATCAAAATATTTATTCATATTACCCTTGTGAACATGCTTGTCAGGCAGCCCATTTGGGTTTGTTAACGCATAAGCACGAGAGGTGGAACAAGAAGTGGGAATAATAAAAAGCACTAGAGCAGAAAGCATATTTATTAAAAAGCAGATTAGCAGAGAAGACAATGCCTCTAGCATGTTTAGATTCAATTAAGTCTGATTTGAGAGCAGAGCAGTGAACCCGGCTTACGTCAGTAAATAGTGATGCTTGGATGGGAAGTGACTGCTACTAACTTTGAAACCAGTTGAAATGACCGGAAAAGAAGCCTTAAACCTTTTGTTTCATGGAGGTCATGTTTAATAACCAATAATGATATCTATAAAATTGAGCTGTCATACACACATACATTTAAGATACTGGAGACAATTGTTGTGTGACTTGTAATGGGAATTTACTTTATATCCATTTTACTCAGTATCTGTCTCTTGTTTGGGCTTTGCTACACTCACGTACTTGCTCCCTATAAAGACAGTATAAGCGGGTTCTTCTCCACCCTTCTTGACCGACACCCCTTGAGTGCACATCAAGGGGTCCTTTCTGCAGAAAGCTTAATACATGCTCAAAAGACTTTGGTGATTCAGAGACTTTGTTTTCAGATTTCCACCACAGACTCCAAAGACTCTATCCTCAGAATGAAGCCCTGGTCTCGTTATGATTTCCTCATGGATTTAAACAGACCCAGAGCAGCGGTGGAGTTTCATAAAATGTTCAAATATCCTGAATTATTAATAATCAGTGGAAGAATTAGGACTGCAATGGTGGTGGAAGCTGAAACTTCCTCAGACATCTAAGAGGTGTGTGTGCAACGTGTTTGTTCCTGTGTGTTCATGTGAATATTTAGCGTTTATGATTGCATAAAATTAATAATTTAGAAATGCGCCGCAGGAACATAAATGCAGGACACTTTTGTTGATAGCTAACGCAGTGTACCATTCAATTACCTGGAAACAGATGGTTAAAAACAAGCATGAGCCAAACAGAGCAGCAGGTTAAATAGGAGATTTGCTTTGGACCACGAATAAACAGGGAAAAAACAATTGTCTTCAAACTGATATGAATAAATAAATATAAAACAGGCTCTATGTAACACTAATTTAATTCCATACACCTCGGCTGGCGTTGTGATTGTGCATAGAACGATACAGAGTCTCTCCACTTTAAATCAGTCTGAACACTCGCTCTGCTTTTATAGCTTTCAAATGAAGCCATATTCATTTTAAACAATAGTCCCATTCATCTTGATTACTGGCTGTGCCGGTTTGCCTACCAAGACGTCTTAAGTAGTGCAGTGATTGTTGTGTTCTAAATTGATGTCAAAAGTGCTTGACGTTTTCTTTCATCTCTCCTTTTCAAAACGGATTTGTTCAGACTGAAAGCAAACTTTAAAGAGATACAGCATCCCAAATGAATTGATATTTAAAGCTGCATTGATTTATATTTTTATAATAATAATGGACCAAATGACTTCAGGTTAAAGGGATTGCTCGCCGTGACCCCAATTATCACCAAACTGGCACTCCCCTCAGCTCTACGACGCATTTTAGTATCTTTCAGCTCATTGTTTTGATTTTACGGCTAAACTTTAGTGTTCTGGTTCAGTCTCACAGCTGTCAACAGCTGCCTCCTGCATTTTTGTAACTTAATTTTAATCTGGAAAGCTCTACGTGCCCAGCGCCAAATGGCAGACCGGCAAAGTTAGCAACTAGCAGGTGAACTGAGTAATGACAAATACAACTTTCTCAGGAGTTGTTGGTGAGCAAATCAGAGCTAAAAATAAATACTGGACTTGAGACAACCTCGTACAGAGTGGTGGTTCTGACCAAAATAATGAATTACAAGGGTGATGCTAGAGTGTATTCTGTACTTTTAGCCACAACTTTTAAAAAACAAAAAACTGAACATTGGGTTACACAGCATAGAAGTTGATGTTTAAAGAGGGTTCTTATCTGACAAAGAGCCGTCTTGTGGTTCTCTAGGATGATGGCCAATGCGTCACTAGCGGCTGTGTCATCCCATTGAGTTTTTCTTGGTCTGTTTTGTGGATAAAGATGCCATTTCCTTTGCAAAGCCTTAAGTCACACAATGGTTTTGTGATGAAATTGTTAAAAGTAAGAAAGAGAATTATGGAGTTTAAAGGACAAAAGTTGAAAAGTGTTTAAAAAGGAGCCATCTGTTTGACATAAAAAACTGATAGTAGTCACAAATAATCCTCTGACTTTTATCAGTGTTGGCTTTAACCTTGATTGCTGTAGAATAGCTCTGTGTTACAGAAATGTCATGCAGCTACAGATAAAGTGATCTACTGCTTGATACTGCCTCCATTACTCAGTGTCCATTCATGACCTTCAGTTATTGCAAGGTTACACATGACTTTGCTCAGTGTTGCTTGGAACAAGAATTGTTATGAACAAGCCTTCCAAAGAAATCAATGTGTTCAATACAGCGCACTATGAAGTTTCTCATGAAGAATGGCAATATAATGGCTGACAGAAATGGCCTGCAGTACTGCCACGGTATTGCTTCTCCAAGATAATAGCTGCCCGAACACCTCCATTTTACACTTCACTCTCTCTTTGTCATCGACCTCTGCTCCCCTCTTCTCTTGTCCTCTCCTCCTCTCACCCCTCCCCACCTCTCAGACTGAAAAGACAGTAATCAGAGCTCATTGACTTGGGGCTGACAACGAATGAGCATCACATCTTTAAGCATGTTTCAAAAGATGAATTAGGCACTCAGTTTCTATATCCTCCCTTACACATTAGCCTAATGTTTAAGTATCATTAAAAATTGCAATCATAGGTGCAATATCGTCTATTGGAGATGACCTGCTTTGGTCAATACACTGAACTAAAATAACACACACATATTTAAATTAGCAAATAAATGTTTTTTTGTAACATCATTTTAATTAAGTTGAATAATCTAATTATAAGGTTATATTTTCAGCAAGCATTGACTGAGTTGTCTTGGCTTTTTAAAAAAAGAATAGGAAGAGCTTGCTTTTAATTAGACTATTTAATATAAAGGTTATAATGCTAAATGGATTTTTGTTTCTTCACAGCAAATGTCAGCATACGCGCTTTTAAACATTGTTTTGCATAGAAAATGTTCCTTAAATAGGATGACTGACTAGACGTTGACAAGAGGTGATAATAGAAACATAGTGATAGATATGTATACTGCTGTTCGTTCTATAATAACCTTTCTATCATTACCGGCTTTTTGACCACTGGGCTTTTTACACTTCAGGAAATTCCTGATTCTTGGTAAGTGTGTGTGTGTGTGTGTGTGTGTGAGTGTGAGTGTGAGAGAGAGATAGAGTGAAAGAGAAAAGGATAATAGGAGGGTTATTAACACTGTAATCACTGTCACATATGAGGTGAAAGAAAAAGGGGGGTGAGAAGTGTTGTTTCCATGGTAACCAACATGTCAGCGAAGGGGCACAGTGCGCCTTTGTTTTTCCAGGTGAGAGCACACATAAAAACACACACACACACACACACACACACACACACACACCACTACAAGGCTAAAGTTAAACATCTCTATATTTGCAGGAGTCATGAGTAGAGCCACTGACCACAAGTTAGAAGGGTCAAGGGTCAATCACAGTGGAGTATTTCAAGAGGGCCAGATCTTTCAGAAAACAATATGGGGGTTCGGGGAATGAGCCAGGTTTCTCCCGGGAGAATCCTCTGCTGCAGAGTAACAGCAGACTCTAAAGGGCAACTGAGACAAGTTGATGGAACGCCCGCTGCTCTTTAAACTCACATCACGACCTTCACACTGCCTTGCAACCTTTAATGTTTATCACTGTGCCGTTTTACACAAACAGCAATACAATGCAAGTAGAACAATCTCTCACTCACATTGATCTTTCTGTATTTAACTACTCATTGTATTGGAGACAGAATCACCCAGGGCCCCTCTGACCAAACCCACAACTTCGAATGGCAGCAGAAGGCGGCAACAGCCCTATAGAAACCTAATGACTTGTAGGGCCGCTCTCCACGGCGTGAGCCTCATCAAGCCTTGAATCAAACCGTGACTTGTTTTCGAATAGATGCTCCTCCAACGCCCATTGGGCCACACACACACACAAAAAAGGTTATTGCTTACTATTTATCATCAGGTCTCTTCAAACATAAAGAGACCAGAGTTCCGTGTTGAGCCGGGACGTGTTCACACATGTTTTGTTCTATATGCTGTTATAGGCAAAGGAGGTACTGGAAATGTATGACAAGCTGCAGGATTTTCTGCAGGTTTTTCCGCCACTAAATCAGCTTTTCACCATCTGAAGGGACGTGCATTTGTACAACAGCCAATAGGAATGTCCTCTTTCTGAAATGACCTGTGATTGGCCAAAGTCTCCCGTCACAAGCTTGATTTTCTAAAGCCTGAACACAGAGCCAAGAGGAGGTGGCTCTTTTCTCTCAGACCACTTGAATTACAATAATGCTGAAAGGATATTATGGAATTGTTGCCCAGTGATGCCAAAAAATACTGCCTGCTCCAGCCTTAAAACTAAAAGTATTGTAAAGTCCTTCTTACAACCGTTCTTAAGCTGAAGATATGTTTCCTTAAAGCAGCCTAACTTAGACACCCTCACAAAATATTTGGTTCTAGAAGCTCAGTGACGTAGGGACTTCTCTCAGGTCTGGTGGACTACTGGATTAATCAGGTGTTTGATGCCACCTGTCCATGACTGAGCCAATCAGACTCAGTAAACAAATACATAGTTTTGAACCCAGAAGAGTGTTTTTTCCTCGTTAATTCTCTCTCTGTCTGTCTGTCTACCAATCTTCCTGCCCTCTCGATATGATTATCTGTCTGTGTGGTTGCTAGGCGACAGCTGGTGTCCAGGTCGTGTATTGACCCTAAAAAGAGCATGTAAATTGCAAACGTACTAGTGATGAAATGGCATGAAATGATGTGGCACACATTAAAGGATACTGTAACACCGAACACAGGGCTGCTTTACACCATATAGTGCTACCATTGATCTTGAGATGGAGTATTTGAACACAGGCGTGCTACAAGAGCAAAAAGAAAAGAACTACAGTGAATGTGGAGGAGATAATGTGGGGAGACAAGTGGTAATTATAAATTATAAAGGTCAAATAATGTTGTCATGCAGCGCCTGCCCTTTCTGCCTGAATCAGTTAAAAGTTGTGAAAACCACATTATCTTAAGAGAGGGTGTAGACTTTCTGTTGAGTTGACAAAACAAAGCAGTTTACATACACCTGTAAACTTTAATAAGTTTGCCATGTACGCAATAAGTTGGATGTAGCAGTCTTGTTGCAGGTCTAAAGACAGCTGGCTGAAAGCAATACAGTGTGTTGTCATTCAGGATTTAAAGTTTAACTCACATAATTAGGGTTATGACCTTGTTGAAGCTATCATGTTACTATTTGTTCACACTGCAAGCAACACTGATGCGTCACCTGATTCTTACCGATGGGTCCGTGTATTTGGCAGCCAACAGAAACGAGCTGAACTATCAGTTAGAAATAAGGGAACAAAAAAAGCGGAAAATGAAAAATTCCCCCGTGATCTGATTTTCTTTGATGTCCCAAAATATTGAAATATGTTGAGCTGACAATTTGCTCATGGATCTGGCCTTGATCACTGAGCAGTGAATTCTGAATTTCACACCCAGAAATCCATTTGGTGTTATTCTAGGTAATCAACCAGCATAAGCATGTGGCACTATGGCTGCAGAGTGCACACAATATTTCATGGACATTTCAAAAGAAAGAGGAAACAGGCACGGAGTGGGAAGTTTTAGTGCAAAGTGCAATGTGGTTGGAAAGAGGCTTGTTAGTCAGTAAGTTGTTAAATTTTCAATAAATGTGCCATGGGCATGCTTTTAATCCAATGTTCCAGCTCCATCATCATCCTAACCAAAAGCAAATGAAAATTCCTAAAAGTCTGTACAGTGGGTCCATTACTCACATTTCCCATTAAATCAAAGTCTTAAGCACTGGCTACAAGATAACAAGCAGGCAGTGTGAGGAGGCATCCTGCTGTGCCTCTGCTCGTACACAGTAACTGATCATGACTGCAGGCATGAGTTACAGTGACGGGATGAGAGATACTGAAGTGAAAATGAAACTGCTGGACACACAGTGAGTCCCTCAAGAGAGACACTCTGCTGCCTGTGTGACTGTTGTTTTATACAGTGTTTGATTATGTGTGTGGGTTTGTGATAGAGGCTCCTCTTCACTGCAGGCCACATGGACCCTGGGGCTCTATGTATGCCACTCCTTCCAGAGACATGGTGTTCGCTATTGTCAAGGTTGATTAGTTGCAGGGTGATCCAATATCCTTTCCTCTGCTCTGCTTTCCTCATCCTCCCCTACTCTTACCGTTCTTTCAGTCTTTCAGTCTTCAATCGACTCTCCTATCTCCACTCTCTTTCCCTCCATTACTCTCCAGGCTATGTTCGTTGGAGACAGGCTTGGACAAACAATAAGCTCCATAGAAAAAGTTATATGAACAAAAACAAAACAACACCTGAGAAAAAGACACAAGTATCACTTTGGTGTTTACAAATGTAATAAATTATTAAGAAACTGAAATATTGCATCCAGATTTGTAGACACTGAATCAGGGAACCATATTCTATATCTGTGGCTTGTAGCTCTTCCAATATAATTGGAAATGTAGTTGTTTATGGGTGTGTTATGATGGACAAGTGATACTCCTCAACAGCACTCTTTATCAGTATAATGCATCAGGTGAGAAGATATGAGTTATTTCCAACTTGTCATATCAGAGTCTGCTTTAAAAAACACATTCTGAATGTTCAACCTGAAATGTTCTAAATTCAGTCAGAAATACCAATACCAATATCTGAAACTACTTAAATCCAGGCTCACACTATGGCTCTCTCACATATATCATGTTTAACCACTTGGTGTCTTACCACTGATACAATAATAAAACCTTTACAATCTGTAAGCTCTCATGATCCTGGACGTCCTACATATGATCTCCTCTTCTACAAATATCATATTAAATTTCACAATGCTAGTTAGTGTGAATGCATTAAGCATTCACACTATTGTTATCCTGTTCTTTATTAGTGTGAATGCATTAAGCATTCACACTATTGTTATCCTGTTCTTTATTATTATTAGTGTGAATGCATTAAGCATTCACACTATTGTTATCCTGTTCTTTATTATTA